>JAIUZE010012852.1:0-51879 GCA_022085475.1 Heliosperma pusillum | reverse complement strand
GGTTGAAAGTCCATAGACCTTAATTAGACTCCTCTAATTAGTTGCTAAATTACTTGTTAATTTAGTATTTAATGATCTATGTAACATGCATGCAAATATAAAGACATTTATATAAAGAAGAAATTTCCTCACATTGATATGGAAATTATATGGGCACAACAAGAACTCCTTCTTGTTGTTCTTGAGCTATAAATGTGGATGAACACAAGTAATCTCCAAACTAGAAGATCTCCTCTAAGTTGCACCAAGATTAACCCAAATAATCTACCCTGATTATTAACTAGATAATAAGATAGATATTATTCTACTAATATTATGACTATATTACTACACTAGTAATACTTAGTAAATATTAGTGTTTGAGAGTTTTAGTAAGAAGATGAGGTTTTTTGAGAGAAGTAAGAAAACAAGCACAAAATGAAGTAGTAATAAAATGAACACATATGCTCATTTTATAGGCCTTGAGGCCGGACCACATTGTCCACAAATGGACTATTATTTTGTTTAATTTGTTCACATGCATTAGAGTGGAGTGTTGTAGAACAAGTGATGATTATTTCTACTTGTTATGCCACTTTCATTTAGTAACTAAAGAGTATAAACAAGAGCAACAATCATCACCATTGTAACTACACTCTAACCGGCCACAATGGCCTAGTTAGGTCCATTTTGATTTTTGATATTTGTCTCACAAATACTTATTGATCATATGGTTAATTATCTTGTATAATTAAGTGTTAATTTGATCATATAACAATTATAGGACTCAATTAAATAAATAATATGTACTTAACATTTTAAGTAATATTTTACCATTATATCAATATATAATGGGTCCCACAATGCTTAGTTAATTTATTTTACAACTCCTTGTAAAAGATTAATTCAACTAATTACCCTTATCTCAAAACCTCAACTAATTTAGTAATTTAACGATTAATTACTAAGTTAATCTTATTTAATCGTATTAAAATAAGATATAAATTTATTAGTCAATTATCGCATAATTGAAAAATAAGCTTAATCGAATTTGAGTTCTTAACTCAATTTCTAACAATTAACTCTCGTACATATCGAATATATGTAATGTACTAATTAACTGTATCGTATACAAATAATTAGTTACTATTTGGATTTCATCCTTTAGGTGTGACCGAAAGGTATCAGTTGATCACCGCCGTCAAACGACAATAACGTCAAACTCTAGTCAGCCAACCGTTATTGATTTACGTTAATCAACTGACTAATCATATATATAGTCAATAATATCCCAATTATATTCCTTAATAAGATTTATTATGTGGCGCACTATTTGTGGAGGACACCTACTCCAACAATCTCCCACTTGTCTGACACAAGTGTGCGTCACCAATTCTCCTGGTTCTTCTCACATCTCCACTCAACGCATGGTGGTGTCTTTCAGGTCGCACTTGCGATTGACAATATCTAGAGTGGTTTTCTCGAAAGGGAGAGTAACTGTCTGACCGGAAAATCTACCATAGATCTCTTTCCGAGCGTGGCCACGCATTTACAGTAACTTCTCCTCGAGTGGCCTAAAGATGTTTTTACCCAACGTGGGTGGACAATTCCTGTCGATCCATCTACTCTGTATGATGCAGATCACCATGATCCAGAAGAAGTCCATCGGCCTCCTTTTATGGCACGACCTAGAACATCAACCAAAACCAATCGGAAACTGCACCGACTCAGATAGACGGTCGCCAGTCAAAAGAATCGACTTATAGGAATAAGATAGAAGACCCTGCCACGACCAGGCATCAAATAATTGATTTAAGGGTCTCTACAATGTCACTGTCCGACAGAGTGTCATACAGTCTGTCTATGTAAACGACCAGTCATCTCCATGACCCCATGGTGCTGAACCAACCATCGATCGACTTACAATCTAGTCATTTCGAGACGTCACCTCATTGAGTGACTAGGGACAAAATACTAAGTTTGTCCTATTCACTTGAATAGGGTCCAACAATCTATTCGGATAAACAAAGTATTAAATTTAGTCAAACTAAATAAAAAAGTTTAAAATAAAACTCGAACAATGAATGCCATTATCAATATGAAATAATTAATACAACATTCAATTATTACATATTACATAATCTAAAGGAATTCTGGCACACGTCTCAATCCCATTGTGACGACATGACCATCATGCTTAGCCTTTGATAAAGGCTTGTTTAAAGGATCAGCAATGTTGTCATCTGTCCCAACCTTACAAATGTCAATTTCCTTTCTGTCCACTAACTCTAATTACATGATATTTCCTAAGTACATGTCTAGACTTGTTACTAGACTTTGGGCTCTTTTGCTTGAAAAAATAGCCCCACTGTTATCACAATAAATTGTGATAGAATCTTTGGCAGTGGGGACTACTGTTAGTCCTTCCAAAAATTGCCGAATCCACAAAGCTTCCTTTGCAGCTTCAGATGCTGCAAGGTACTCTGCTTCTGTTGTAGAATCCGCTGTAACGCTTTGCTTGAAACTCTTCCAGCAAACAGCTCCTCCATTCATCATATAAACGTAGTCGGATTGGGATTTCATATCATCCCTATCTGTTTGGAAACTGGCATCTGTGTAACCCTTTACACGTAGCTCAGTCTCGCCTCCAAACACTAAGAACGAATCCTTAGTCCTTCTCAAGTACTTAAGGATGTTCTTTACGGCTATCCAGTGACTCTCACCTGGATTTGCTTGGTAACGACTTGTCATGCTCAAAGCATATGCAACGTCGGGACGAGTGCACATCATAACATACATGATTGATTCAACAACTGATGCGTAAGGGATCAATTTCATGCGTTCAATCTCCTCGGGT
Source organism: Heliosperma pusillum (assembly GCA_022085475.1). Lineage (NCBI taxonomy): Eukaryota > Viridiplantae > Streptophyta > Magnoliopsida > Caryophyllales > Caryophyllaceae > Heliosperma > Heliosperma pusillum. The sequence continues at coordinate 49,043 of JAIUZE010012852.1, read as the reverse complement.
TTTGTAGGGCACTCTGACTTGCTCAAAGTGATCCCACTTCCCATAGTAATAAAGCCTCTCTTAGAGTCTTCCCACTTCCCACTTGTTACTCCAAGATAAAAAAAAAGTTTCCTTCATTGGACACCAAGGTGCTGAAACTAGAGGTGAGAATTGTAAGTCCTTCATGATGTCTTGTTGAAATTTGAGGCCAAATTTCTTTTGAACAAGGGGAGAGTTGTAGCAGGGTCATGGGGGGTTATCTTTTGTTGAGGTTGAATTCAATCTCCATGCCCAAGGCTGCCATTTAAGTCCAAACATGCTAAACAATCAAGTTCAGAAAGCCTGAAATATTTATGAAACCTCTGCAGAAAAGAGCCAACTTCAAGTTATCATATCTGGAGTTTTACTTGCTCAAATTTTGTGTTCTTCATATTAAAACAAGCTTGAAGATGTCCTCTTTCATATGGATTTGGAATTAACAGGATTTATCGAGTAAATTTGTCACAATTGAGCTTCAAAGACTGTCACGCAGAATGCAATGCTATTTTTCTGAAATGACCTGTCAGTACAAAAATGTACATAACTCAATATTTGATGGATATTTTTTGTTGATTCGTTTTTGATATGAAAGCTAACGTCCATATCTTTCATTTGAATCATCATGGGATTTTGTATTCAACCTGAGGTATGAGATATGATTTTTTGAAGTTCAGGCTGAAATACAGGAAAACTGCAGGATATTCAGAATTGACATGTTGTCACTCAAACCCAAATATCTGGAGCTCTAAGGAAGTTATAGGGTTGATTTCTTTTGGAGGTGAAAGATAACACATGTAATTACTTAAAGGCTTATAACTAACGTTTCAGGAACCTTTTTTGCATGATTCCAATTGGAGAAGGAAGCCAACTCGTATAGCTTCAATTTGGCTACTCATGGGTCTCCTAATTCTATCTGTGGAGAAAATGATAGCATCTACAAGATGCCTCTGGAATCGGGATTGCTGCTGCACAGTTGTCAAGTGACCTGCTAGTACTCAAACTTCTGTATCTAGAGTTTCTTACATCAATTGGGGTTGCTTATTTTTTTGACATGAAAGCTAACATCTCTAGCTTTAAAATGAGATATCATGAGCCTTAAAATTCATCCTAATATAGGAGTTATGAAGCCTGCAAGTCATGTCTGATTCCAGAATGTTATACAAGTAGTCTGTTTTGCATTGGTGAGCAGCATGGGCATTTCTTCCTATTTTACATGGCTTAAGTGCACATCCAAGGCTACAAATTGATCCTTGAATGATCCAAAATGTGTGAACATCATGTGGTATCAAAAGGGAGCCAAACAAGCCTTAAAAGACTGACTTAATGATTACTATTTCAAGAAACAAACAAGACTACTTTTTGCTGAACAAAGCCTGCCCGTCTAGGATGCTTTTTCCAGTCTATTTTCCCTCGTCTTATTAGAAGAGTTAGCTGTTACTTTAATCTACTATGTAAGGCCTTTATGATCCCTTAGATGTAGTTGTATTCAAGAGTTAAGATCAAATTGTATGACCTATATAAGCCATGCTTGTAACCTAAGAAAATCAGAATATGAATGAATGAAAAACAAGGAGTTCTTACTCTATTTCAGTTAACTTGTGCAAGTCTTGGTTAACACAATCCTCAACAAACTTGTGCTAGTCTTAGTTTGTTGGCCTAAGCTCAAACCATTCACTTGTGCCAGTCTTAGTGTGTGAGTTGAGTTTAGGACTCACTGTTCTTGAACTGTCTGTGCTAGTCTTGACAGCACAAGTTCAGGGCTTTTATCCTTTGGGTTTAAACATGAGAATTCACATCAACTTGTGCTTGACTTAGTTGTTTTTTATCCTCTACCTTAGCCTTTACTTATTTGTTACAAAAACCAGAAAAAAATCCCACAAAAATAGCCTTGTTTCATATGTTTTGTTGCTGCAATTTCATAACAGTCTTTGGGTGGTTTGTTTGAATCTTGAGTCCTTTGAAAAACACCATTGACCCCTAAGTTGGTGTTCCAAATTGGTTATCAGAGCTATGGTTGCTCCTTGAGTAATTCATGCTTGATGTTCATCATTTTTTTCTTGGAAAGAAACCTTTTAATTTGTCCACAAAGAACCTTACAGCCTGTTCTGAAATTCTTTTTTTATTCTTAAATTTGCAATGATGAAGGCTGCCCAAAATGGGGCTAAGTTCTACATTCCATGTTCTCTAGTGAAGCCTTATGATATTGGCATAGTTACCAAGCCAAAGGTGGCTACTTTGAAGGGTTTTCAGACACAAAATGGTTGCAAGGATCCTGCTGGTGGTGTTGGCTCTCAAGGCCACCCAGATGGAGTTCAAAGGAAATTTGCTACACCTATTGTCCTTCCTTATATTGGTGGTTACATGAAGGTTGAAAGCAGGTAATCTCCTGCTCTTAGTGGCAATGGTAACGACCATTCTCTTCCTTTGTTTAATGGCATTGATACTAGGGAGTTTGTTTCATGGTTATATGATGTTGAACGTTGTTTTGAACTTAAAGACTTTTCTGAGCATGAGAATTGTGATATGGTTGTTTTATGTTTGACAAAATGATGCCTTAAAGTGGTACAATGATATTACTTTTTCTAATAAGAGGAATGGCAAGATAAAGTTTAAGTATTGGCATAAGTTAAGATGTTGTTTGAAGGACAAGTACCTTAACAAGGCTGTCATGATTAGTTTGAAAAATGATCTTCAAGACCTGAGAATGGACTCATTATGTGTTCAGGATTATGCCATAATGTTTGAAGAACTATATTTCATTATTGGGAATCCTAATGACAGTTTGGAGAAGCGAAACTTGTTTTACAATGGACTAAACTCTGAAATTCAGAATTGGATTAATCTTGAACAAGTTAGTTCATTTGAGTTGTTGTGTGAACTTGCTCTAATTTCTGAAAAGTTAATCCATGAGAATGAGGTTTATATGGAGTCCTTAGCTAAGGATAATGCCAAGCACACTGTTTTCATGAGTTGTAGTAAAGGGTTTGAATGCGAGGTTCCACTCACATATAGGGTGACCATTGATGACAATGGGGATGTTCTAAGGAGTGTCATAGTACAGGAGGTTGTCTGAGACCTTAATATGGAACATAAACCTGATTTTTATGATAAGGAGCTGTTGAGCTTTTGTTTTGATAGTCCTGATGCTAATAGGAATACTTGTTTTGATAAGAGTGATCCCTTGGTCGGAATGACCCTCATTCAAATAGAGTTGTGTATGCTTGCTACTGCTATTCGATTCATGCCGAGGAATTTTATGTGGGTCTTTGATCCTGTAAGATTCAATCACACTTGTTACTCCAAGATAAAAAAAAGTTTCCTTCATTGGACACCAAGGTGCTGAAACTAGAGGTGAGAATTGTAAGTCCTTCATGATGTATTGTTGAAAGTTGAGGCCAAATTTTTTTTGAACAAGGGGAGAGTTGTAGCAGGGTCATGGGGGGTTATCTTTTGTCGAGGTTCAATTCAATCTCCATGCCCAAGGCTGCCATTTAAGTCCAAACATACTAAACAATCAAGTTCAGAAAGCCTGAAATATTTTTGAAACCTCTACAGAAAAGAGCCAACTTCAAGTGATCATATCTGGAGTTTTACTTGCTCAAATTTTGTGTTCTTCATATTAAAACAATCTTGAAGATGTCCTCTTTCATATGGGTTTGGAATCAACAGGATTCATCGAGTAAATTTGTCACAATAGAGCTTAAAAGACTATCACGCAGAATGCAATGCTATTTTTCTGAAATGACCTGTCAGTACTAAAATGTTCATAACTCAATATGTGATGGATATTTTTGGTTGATTATTTTTTTATATGAAATCTAACGTCCATAGGTTTCATTTGAATCATCATGGGAACTTGTATTCATCCTGAAGTAAGATATATGATTTTTTGAAGTTCAAGCTGAAATACAGGAAATCTGCAGGATATTCAGAATTGACCTGTTGTCACGCAAACCCAAATATCTGGAGCTTTAGGTCACCTACAGGGTTGACTCATTTTGGAGGTGAAAGCTAACACCTTTAGAATTCATTTGAATCATCATGGGCATTTTTAATCCATCTGAGCTGGAAGATATGATTTTTCAAAGTTCCTGCTGCTGCACAAGAAGACTGATGAGCAGTCACTTCTGACCTGTACTTACTTAAAGTCTTATAACTAAAGTTTCAGGAACCTTTATTGCATGATTCCAATTGGAGAAGGAAGCTAACTCGTATAGCTTCAAGTTGGCTACTCATGGGTCTCCTAATTATATCTGTGGAGAAAATGATAGCATCTGGAAGATGCCTCTGGAATCTGGAATGCTGCTGCACAGTTGTCAAGTGACCTGCTAGTAGTCAAACCTCTGTATCTAGAGGTTCATACATCATTTGGGGTTGCTTCTTTTTGGACATGAAAGCTAAAATCTCTAGATTTAAAATGTGATATCATGAGCCTTAAAATTCATCCTAATATAGGAGTTATGAGGCCTGCAAGTCATGTCTGATTCTAGAATGTTATACAAGTAGTCTGTTTTGCATTGGTGAGCAGCATGGACATTTCTTCCTATTTTACATGGCTTAAGTGCACATCCAAGGCTACAAATTGATCCTTGAATGATACAAAATGTGTGAACATCATGTGGTATCAAAAGGGAGCCAAACAAGCCTCAAAAGACTGACTTAATGATTACTATTTCAGGAAACAAACAAGACTACTTTTTGCTGAACAAAGCCTGCCTTTCTAGGATGCTTTTTCCAGTCTGTTTTCCCTCGTCTTATTAGAAGAGATAGCTGTTACTTTATTCTACTATGTAAGGCCTTTATGAGCCCTTAGATGTAGTTGTATTCAAGGGTTGAGATCAAATTGTATGACCTATGTAAGCAATGCTTGTAACCTAAGAAAATCAGAAGATGAATGAATGAAAAACAAGAAGTTCTTACTCTATTTCATTTAACTTGTGCAAGTCTTGGTTAAACCAAACCTCAACAAACTTGTGCTAGTCTTAGTTTGAACCATTCACTTGTGCCAGTCTTAGAGTGTGAGTTGAGTTTAGGACTCACTGTTCTTGAACTGTCTGTGCTAGTCTTGACAGCCCAAGTTCAGGGCTTCTATCCTTTGGGTTTAAACATGAGAATTCACATCAACTTGTGCTTGACTTAGTTGTTGTTTATCCTTTACCATATCCTTTACTTATTTGTTACAAAAACCAGAAAACAATCCCACAAAAATAGCCTTGTTTCATATGTTTTGTTGCTGCAATTTCATAACAGTCTTTGGGTGGTTTGTTTGAATCTTGAGTCCTTTGCAAAACACCATTGACCCCTAAGTTGGTGTTCCAAATTGGTTATCAGAGCTATGGTTGCTCCTTGAGTAGTTCATGCTAGATGTTAATCATTTTTTTCTTGGAAAGAAACCTTTTAATTTGTCCACAAAGAACCTTACAGCCTGTTCTGAAATTCTTTTTTCATTCTTAAATTTGCAATGATGAAGGCTGCCCAAAATACGAATCGTTTGACTTAAAAGTTCTCGCCTTGGCAAAAATAACAACAATTAACAAATAATAAAATCAGACAAATATGAATTAATCAATGTACTGTTTTATGAAAAATGGAATAACGATGAGTGCTTACAAAAAGAATGATGGAAGCAGCAAGTTGTTGAGGAAAGATAGTTTTTTTTTAATTGAATTTCCATGTCTTTGCTTACTCATTAATATTAGTTGTCTAGTAATTGCAATGGCAACATACATAATTTGCCAAATCATCAACTTAACATCGCAATTTGACGGAATGTTAAGTCGAGGTCACGTTAATCAGTTTTTATAGAGTAGAGGGTTATCATGTGTGTTAAATAAAAAGGCGGAGTTATCACGTAGGATATGAAAAAACACATAAATACCTCGTAGAAAAACCCAAAATAAAAATATTGTGAATTAGTAAGCTTTGCTGAAACATAACCAAATTGAATTTTAACCTTATGTAATCAACAATAAAAAAAAGAATGAAATTTAATAAACCTTTGCGGCAAGAGCCTTTGTAAGCAATTCTTGTCCTAGTGTATCCTGAACGGTAACACCGGCACATCCTACCCATTTCATTTCAGATTCTTGTTTCATACCTAGTCATATTGTGTTGACGACAGAAATAAGGGTTGTAGTACAAACAAAAGTTTATACTAGTACGAAAGTATACTTGCTACTTAAGAGAATTTGCATATTAACAATAATAATAATAATAATAAAATAAAATAAAATAAAACAAGAATAGACATATATTCAAGGAGTTTATTTTCAGTTTGTTTAATCCAATTGAATCTTGGTCTAACTAATATGTATAAAACACCAACGAAAACTTATGAAAGATAAGTCTAAATTTTATGGTTTAGTAGGTTATCAAGGCAAACTCAATCTCGTTTAAGACCCGATTATGTATGTAGGTATCCATGTTGGGTTGGCTTCGTTTTGAATGACTTTATGTACACTAATAAAAATTAGTTGCATTTAGTTACTTGGTTAACTAGACCAGCGTGAAATTATGGTATCACAAGCTAGATATCGATGCTTTTTAGTTGCAGGAGAAATTTTGTAAAAATTAAATTTTTTTATGACAATATATAGCAGCCTGACTCGTACGATGTTGATAAGGGTGACATTTGAAAGCGTCAAGAATTCGTGACGGTGAGAAGAAAGACGCTTCATAAGTGTCGACAAATTACTTAGAAACCTCCAAAGCGTTGAAAATCATGGAAAAATATGTCGCTAAAAGCATTGATTTATAGTAGTGATTTATATATATATATATATATATATAATACTAATTGATGAATAAATATTGGATAAGAATAATATAAGATTAGAAAAACATTATACTGAATAACTATTACTCCAAGACACTTTTTTTTGCTCGATTCTCGAAAAACGAGAAAAAAAAAACTTGTATCTCCCTTAATAATACTGCAATTTTTTGGATGCCGTACATTATTAACATTTTATGTGTAATGTATTAAAGAATAAAATTACTATTAATGCGTATACAATTTAATGATTAGAATTTTATGTTCAATTTTTGGACTAGCAAATTCTTGAAGTTGAAGATTGGAAGCAAGGATGATTCAGATGGCCCAGTGATAACAAATTGAGTGATAAATCAATTTACATTGTACACTTAGATTAATAATGTAATTGTCTTTCAAATATGTTTTGATAATTAGAATACTTGATTCATATTTTGTACTTCCAGTTCAAACTTGGCATTGTCTTTTTATACTGGTATTAAAATGATTGCTTTCTTTTTTTAGAATGTTATATATATTTATTATCATATACCGAGTGTTACATATAGAAACAATTTTTTCCATACTCCTAGTTAAACAGCTTAGTAGTCGATATATTGTCCAAAATTTTACGTTATTATTATATCATCTAAATTTTACGTTAGGCGTTGACATTGTCAGTTGATCTGTATTACAAAGAAAAAAATTATATTTGAAATTGTGAAACTAAAATTTTATACTCCGTATATATTTGAATACGAATTAAACACTCAAGTGAACAAACAAATGAATGACGGAATTTTTTTTTGATTGGGTATAGAACAAAGTTAAGCTAAAATGCAGCATATTTATCCGTTAAATCACCTTACTCAAAAGTTCCCGACAATTCAGTAGTTTAATAGAAAGGATGGAAGTGTCTAGTAGTATAAAATAAGTTGAATCATTAGTAATATATAATGGAGAAAATATAGGTGAAGGAATGCATATATATGTGAACTTGTACTTACACGCCTAACTCAACTTGTAAGAAGATGATGAAAATGTAAGATAAACGAATGTAGGATGAGAACGAAGAACATACCTTGTAATAGTTTGAGAAGAAAATAGAAGAATAAAGGAGGAAAATGATGAGGAAGAAGAGGAGTGTGTATATATGTAGTTTTTGATGAATATGTAGAGAAGATGTATAAAAGATATATGAAATGAGATTATGAAATGAGGTATTTATAGGGGAAGATGTAGAGAAGGAAGAAGGGTAGAGAAGAAGAAGAAGAAGAAGAAGAAGAAGAAGAAGAAGAAGAAGAAGAAGAAGAGTAGAGGGGGAAGATGAGTAGAGGAGGAAGATGAGGAAAAAGAGTAGAGAAGGAAGATGAGGAAGAAGAGTTGTTAGGAGGAAGAAGTAAAATTAATTAGTATCATTCGAGCATCCGATCCATAGAATTAACAGGTAACAGTAAACTATATGCAACATTCATATTTTGTTTAGGTTGTAGACGTGTAGATGTCGTGCCATATGATTTTCATTTGATTGAAGATATTAATAACAAGGAAGAAGAGAAAGAACGGTAGACAAGGAATATGCATGCATGTCTTAGTTCTACGTGAGCTAAACAATTTGTGTTTTCATGTCTTAGTTTATTACTTTTAGTATTTGAAAATAAGTAATTATTCTAGTGTTATATTTGTAATCATTCGTATTTGGACTAAAATAGATGTCGTGCCATAGGCGAAAAGAAAAAGAATTGAAAAAAGAAAGAAGAATGAATTGACATGGGGAGGTGGTTTGTATCCCGGTGGTAGGTTTATTGAGGGACGGATAAACTTTAATGCTCGGAAGAACGATTCTCGTACTAAATGTATAAGAAAGTATGATAATTTGGATAATTTTGTGTGCTGACCTAGACTTTCCTTTTCATTTCCCCACAAATCTTCATTCCCCAATTTTCTTTTGATTTCCAAACTTTATTTTCATAGTAAATCAAATGAAACCAATCAAGCAATAAAAGCATGTGAGCTCATTTTCGATCTTGATAAAATTGAGATTAAGTTCAATACAAAAAAAAACAATGTTTTGTCCTTTTACGAATCTGAAAAATAACAGCATACCTAAAAGAGATGTTGATACTTTTCTTCCCAACAAGATTTCTATAAAATAACCTTAAAGTATAGATACTAAACCAAAATTAGCTATTGTAAAGAATAATAATTTATGACTTTAAAGAAAATACTCCATATTTAATAATAATTTATGGATCTATCCATTTTCCCTTTTATCTAAATCACGTCAGCGCTTGATTTTCATATGGGAATTAATTTTCATAAATTTACAAAACACATAAACTGGACAATTCACGTAAATTACCTCAAATTTTTTTGGTTGACATTCTGAATTGAATTCATGCGCAAAATTCCAACTATCTTTAGAGCTAGGTAATTAGATTATTCCGTTATGAGGATTTGACAATGTTAGTATGTGACTCGTATGTCGCTTACGGAATATGTCGCGGAGTTTGATTCAGACGAGTAATATAAACTAAATAAGAAACGGGGTCTTTGCAAATTACACGTGCCTTATTCGATGTCAGTGTTGTGTATGCCAAGCACAATTGCTTCTACGTGTTTTTGCAAGATATTTGGAAAGTTTGTGAGCAAGTGGCACTTTCCTTATTTATTTAGGTATGGATTGCCTAATCCTCCGTATACTGGTTTCTTTAGTTTAGTATTTTTTATTATGTTTGTTTATTAGTTAATTATTCCTAATTTGACTAGTCTTAGTTAAGGTAGCTTACTATATAAACATTACCTTAGCCTAGCTATTCTTTAAGGAGAGATTTGTGAGGCAAACACATTGAGAGTTTTAAGAGGCAAATCTAGAAAAACTCTGTGCTCATCTTTTGTAATCTGTAATTCTCCCGACATAGTGAAATATTTTCCCTCGCCCTTGTGGACGTAGCTATCACATTGATATTGAACCACGTAAATCTTGTGTATTTTATTTATTGCATCTAATCCAAGACGCTTCCGCGCACAACAATTGGTATCAGAGCCTTGAGTTTTTAGATCCAGGAGGAGAAGATGTCAAGTGAGACTATAAGAATTGAGAAGTTCGATGGGAGGAATAATTTTGCACTGTGGCAGTTGAAGATGAGGGCTTTGCTAAAAGAAAAGTGTATCTGGAAACCCTTGACGCAGGGTTTCTCCACGAAGGTGAAGAAGACCGAAGCTTCTGCTTCGGGTGTTGAACCTAGGATGATTGAGACGGAAGATCCTGCCTTGGTAACAATGGAGGAGAGGGCTCATTCATCAATCTTGTTGAGTTTGTCAGACGATGTCCTAACCGAGGTAGCCGGTGAGTTGTCTGCTGCGGGTTTATGGCTGAAATTGGAGAGTTTGTACATGACAAAGTCACTCACCAATAAGTTGTTGTTGAAACAACGTCTGTTCTCTTTCAAGATGCAATTAGGTATGTCACTTCGTGATCATCTAGAAAAATATAATACTATATTACTAGATCTGCGTAATATAGATGTTAAGATTGAGGATGAAGATGCTGTTTTAATTATGTTGGTTTCTTTACCTGCGTCATATGAGAATTTTGTGGATTCTTTTGTTCTTGGTAAAGAAACATTAACCTTAGAGGAAGTGAAGTCAGCACTTTGCACTAGGGAGTTGCGTCAAAAGGCAACTGTTGACTTAGGAGACGGATCAGGGACAAGCTTAGTTGTTAATAAGGCTAAGAAAGGTGGATCTTATAAGAAAAAGGCTAAGGCTAACTTTCAAGACACCAATAATGCTACTAATTCTGTTATCTGTTTTCTATGTAAAGAACCCGGGTATAAAAGACCTAGTTGTCCTAAGTTTAAAACTAAGTCTAATGCGGCTGTAGTTCAAAGTAAGAATGCAGAGTACGATTCTGAGGCGGACTATGCTCTTGCGGTTGATTATATTCGTCCTATTGATCATTGGATTTTGGATTCTGGTTGTTCTTATCATATATGTCCACACAAGCATTGGTTTAATACTTATAAGTCCTTTAATGGGGGTCACGTTGTTGTTGGTAACAATGCTACTTGTGAGGTAGTGGGTATAGGGTCAATCAAGGTGAAGACTAATGATGTGGTCGTTATACACCAAAAATAAAACCTAAGTCTACTAACTAAGAAGATAGCGGAAGTAGGGTCGATCTCCACAGGGAGGAAACTAATTAACTGAAATCTAAATCTGCTAGTAACAATACAGGGGGGTTTTGAAATGGTTTTAACTAAACTAAATAAGATTAAAGGAAAGAGAAATAAAGGAAGAAATAAATATGAAATAAATCAGATAAAGAGGGAATATGCCAGGATTCGGTCTACTGCAGTATCGGCATCTATGGGTCAACTAAGTCAGTCAATCTATCAATGAGAAGGGCAATGGTTTTCTCCTCTCGGTCTCAAACCACCCTAGGGATTTTCTTAATTAACTCTCGTCCTCTTAGGAGTCACCTATCAATTCTAAGCAAGCCTTCCCTTCCAATCTCTCGATCCAGGTCGGGGTTAACTACCTAGCCTAGTCTCCTGCGTGCACTCATTCGACTAAACCTCAATTAAATTGCTTAAACTGATTCTCATATTCAAGACTAACTAAAATAATCTATCCTAACAAGCCTCTACTACAGTTTCCTTCATACCAACATACAAGAGAATTAGCTACTCATGCTATTAACGATGCTAACAAAGACGATTGAACATATGACGATAGACATAATAAAGTCGTAATTAATAAGCATAAACAATGACAACACAGCAATTAAGATGAGTAAAACAGTAATAAGATTGAAATAAAGGTAAGCGCAAAAGAGAGAAAGTAGTTTACAATCTTAGCAATCCGGCGTAAAGAACAATCCACGTCGAATGAACCCGAATGAAAACTAAAGATTAAAAGTTCAGAACTAATGAAAGATTAATGTCTGCTAATTACTGAATGATTAAAACTGAATAATAAGTGCTAGATAACTAATGACGTAAATAAGAGTCATATATAGTGTATAACACGACTCTAAACCTAATTAAGCTTATGGACTTAAAGCCCGTGATAGGATCTACTCGATCGAGGGAAATAACCACTCGATCGAGGACTTTATTCATGGAAATCAGTCGATCGAGCAGAAGTTCTACTCGATCAACCAACTGGTATACAACTCCTACTCGATCGAGGAAAGGATGTAGCTCGATCGAGTTCTTCTGGCTTCAACTCACCTCGATCGACCAAATGCGTACTCGATCGAGGTCTTCTGGCATAGTAAATAGTGCGAGTCATGACTTTGGGCTTGATGATGAATGGTTTCACGCTTCCCCATGCAAGAGCTCCTGTCCCGATCCTTCCATTCTCCTAAATGCATGCAAAGTGGACTGCTTTGGCTCGGTTTCTTTTACTATGCAGCTTGTACCTACAAAATGGTAATGAAAGTACAAAGTAGCCAAATAGGGGCATATGGTGATATAATATCACCTAAATGACATAGAAATGCGTGCATAAATGGACTAAAAAGTCTATATAAAATACACGCATCAAACCTCCCCAAACCAAACCTTTGCTTGTCCTCAAGGAAATTAAATGCAGCTATATGGAACAAAATAAACCTAGGGGAATGGAGCAAGTCTCAGAGCAAGCTACAAGTCAATGTTAAACAGTCCAATGCACTCATTCAATCGCTACAAAGCTTAATACGAAAGAGAACGAATTTATACAATCTTGGAAATAAATTAGACTTTCGACCTTGCAAGACTCAACCAAATTCGGACTCTCACGGGTCACTCTTCTCTCAACAAGCAAATGGTAAGTAAATTTGTGTAAGAAAGAGAGAAGAAAATATAGTCACTCACCTAGACTACGACCGACACAACATGTATTGCTAACTAATATGAAAGATGATTCAAGCATCGTACACACGCATACCACCGTTCAAGGACAATCACGTGCCGAACAATTGCAAAAATTATGGATATGTGAGGCTAATTGGTAAGAAGGGGCAAAACAAATATTGGAAATGTGAGGGTAAATAGCCAAGCTAGTTCCTAACAAAACCGCAATAGATCTCGTTCCATTCTTCCAACCATCAAAATTAAGCTCGATGCCTTAACAAATCTAGGCATATACAACACAAATCCCATATAACACCTCAACAAATTATAATAAGCACAGGAGGTGTAAACAACAAAACTTCAGCCAATTATTTTTTTCAAGATATATTTTTTCATTTTTTTCTTTTTTCTTTTTCTTGTTCTTGGCTGACTAAGGAAAACATCTCGATCGAGCTGAATGAATCACTCGATCGAGGCAACAACTAACACAATCTGCTCGATCAAGCTAAACAAAGTACTCGGGCGAGACACTATCAACACATCACTTCTTTTTCTCGCAAATACCCACTCCAATCAATGAAACGAGCCAAAAACTGACACAATGGAATAATATACCTCGACTACTAAACTAGCTCGGCAAAGGTAGGCTAAGTTTAGGATGTAGTTAAGGGCAACAGGCAGATATGGCTATGTGGAGTTAGTGGGGTAAAATGAGGAAAAGGGAGATGCAAATATTCTCGAAACACGTAATACCGACCACAAACCCAATGCGTGCAGGCAATAAGAAATCAAAATTCATATACAAGCAAATGACACGAGATGTGGGGAGTAACTACTCTCAATCCTAGATGAACTGGTCATAAATTTCACCAGTTATAGGCTCTAAAATCTCAGAATATATAAGTAGTTTGCCAAAAAGTTAAGTCAAGTCTAATAATCAAATTTAAATTCCAAGACAAAATTCAGTAGTTCACTATTACGATTTTACTAAGTAAATCAAGAAAGGTGCAAGGAATAGCATAAAATAGACTTGTAGTGCGATTTTATCATGAACAAGACTCCAATCCGACTTGACTATATGCAAAAATAAACGTGATATTTTTGATTTTTTCAAATGTTTTTCTAATTAACATGAATTGTAAACGTGAATGCAATACAAATGCAAATGCAGACGCAAAAGGATGTAAAACACTTCCCCAAACCAAAACAGACAATGTCCTCATTGGCTATAGCACAACAACATATACGGGAAAGGGAAAAAACAACCTAATTCATGGTCCTAAGGAATGAAATATACGAAGAATGGAAAAACAATGAACAGAAAAACTCACAAACAATAGCTTCCCCAAACCAGCATCAAACTGGGGAGCTAACATCACCTACTTCCATCCGTCTCCTCTGTCTCCACCCGATACGTCGGGTCCCTCTCCTTCTCCTGAGCTAGCCTCCTAGCTGCCAACTCCGCACGCTCCCTCATGGCCCTCTGTGCCGGCGTCTCGTCTTCTTCCTCTCCAGAAGAAGAGGAAGAAGAAGATGGTGAAGGATACCCACCCTCTGGGTATCTGTAGAACGAGGGGTGAGAACATCCATCTGGAATAGGACGTCCGCTGCGGATGTGGTCCTCATAGATAGGGAACAAGGCCAAGGCCTGATCCCGTCGCATCAGTGCAATATCCCTGTGCATCTCAAGTAACAAAGCATCACGACGCCCTTGGTCCATGACCTCAGGCATCTCAAACAGGGGAGGACAAACAAAATTAGCCGGGAAAACCGACTCAGGAGGTGGAGTGGTGACAGGTGGGGGTGTGACAGTGGTCGTCCCCATCTGCTGAGAACCCGACGTCTCTCCAACTTCCCCCTGAGGGGAAGCTCTCTTCCTCTTCTTAGTGGAAGAGGAAGGTATAGTGGTGAAAGGTAGGTGGTAAACAGGGGGAGGGGGTTTCACCCCTCTCGCAGTAGTGAGAGGTGAAAGAGAAGGCAATGTAGGGTAAGGTAAGACGACGGATGTGGAACCACATATCTTCCACACCTGACGCTCAGTGCCCGTCATCCAAGTAAACCCAATCATGACTGGTATGTCTAAATCGACTCCTGGTCCTATGCGCTGGTGAGTCCTAGGGAAGTCTGAATAAAGGTGGCGGCCTATCCTACTGACCAGACCGCCACAGACTACGGCGCTAGACACCCTAGACTCTAACTTCTGCCAATGAAGAGCCACTAAGTAAGCGATGTTCAGGACAAACGAGGTACTGCTATCAACATTCAGGTACCCCGCAAGAATGGCTAACTCAGTGTTGGTAATGTTGTTGGGTTCTGGCCTAGCAAAGATCGACTCTCCTAAAAGTCGCAGAAAATAGCGCAGTGCAGTGTGGTGAACGTGGGCCACCCTACGAGTGTCGTAGGGTGTGTGAGATAGGGCGGTCCAGACCTGGGTCAACAGCTTCCTAGGAGCTGCTAAAAGACCGTCACTCGAAAGACCCAAAACTTCCCCAAACCGAGCTAAGGTCCACGAATGTGACTCATTAAAGAGTCGGAAGTGAATGCAAGCGCTAGTCGGTGAGGTAGCATATATATCGGACTCAAAAGTATAAGAGCTGAAAAATTCGAGCGTAGGTACTCGATATGTATACTCCCTCATCGAGGCCAAACCTGACATGCCCGTCCCGTTAAGCAACAAACAAAACATCAGATAATAAACCTAGCTCCTCTAGGTCGGGACAGTGCAAAAAACGACTCAGATGGATAGGGGAGTCAAGTAAACAGGATAACCGTTTCCGGTGAATACTAGAAACCAAATGTACCTCCCTTATCCCTTGTAGTGGCCTGAGGGACTCCACGATAGGTGGCTGACTAGCAGCCTTAATAGCTTTCGGTGGTGCCAGTCCTCGAGTAGTGGCCAGCTTATGCACGGCTAGCTGACTGGCAGTCAACGCCTTTTTCCTTGGGGCGAGTGTTGAACTGGAAGGCGGAACGACCTCAGCAATGGTCGCTGGAACAACGGTCTCAGTAGTGACCGTTACAGTAGTCGGAGCGTCAGTGTGCTCCGTGGAGACCGTCTCAGCAGTGGTCTCAGTAGTATTGACAGCGGGTTCAGTCTGGACAGCGGCAGTCTCGGGAACCGTGACAGCAGTATCAGTCACGACAGCAGCGGGAACCGCTTCAGTCGTCATTTCAGTGTCTACCTTGGGAACCGTGGACTTACTTGGGACTGAACTTGATGCCATAGCTACAAAAAGATCAACAAGAACCAATCAATAACATCTAATTCACTAGATTACCCTATAATCAATATCTAACCCTAATTAGATCGGGAAAGGGGAAGGACTATGAATTAACTAGTAAAATAGGAAAGAAAAGCTTACTTGTTAATGATTACCCGAACAAATAGCAATTAATCAATAAATTCGAAGAATCGAATTACAAACCCTAATTCACAAAATCTCCAATTAACCGAAATTAAAGGGGAAAGGGAGAGGGCTTTCCAATTAATTGCGAAAGTAAAGAGTTGGGGTAAATGTAGTTGGTAATTAATTGGGAATATCACGGATTGCAGGAAGGAATTTTTAGAAAAGAAGTCGAAAGATGAAGAACAAGAAACAATTGGGATCGAGTAAAAAAAAGAAAGAGGATCGAGGACTGCCCTTTTATAGGTAAGCTGCTTCAGTCGATCGAGTAGAAGTTCTACTCGATCGAGGATTTCTGTCAGTCTGGACTGCTCGATCGAGTAGGTCTGAGTTACTCGATCGAGTAAGCGTCTTTTGATGATCCTCATTTTACTCGATCGAATGGCATGCTCCTCGATCGAGCTCTTTTTCTCTCCCAAGTCACTCGATTGACTAAAAATGTACTCGATCGAATGATTTTCCTCTATGCTTAGCCTTCGACTTTCAGCGATTTGATTTCCGCTTCTATTTCCTGCAAAAACGATACAACACAATACCCAAAAATACCAAAAATTGTCTAATCAGGAAAAAAATAAATTGTTCATCTAAACTACGGATTATAACGTAATAGTCTAATCTAAGTAAATAGTCTAATTGTCTAAGTGTCTAATGAAAACGCGATAAATGTTATTTACAATTTGCACGGGGTTGCAAACCCGGCTACCAACCAAACAGTTTCATGACAAGGCCACAGTGAGGCCTTTGACTTGCGGAATTACCCCCAGCTGCGGTAATTTCCGTCTTCTTTCTGCACATGTATGATGGTTTCTTGGAGTCTAGCTCCACTTCGGAATCACTTGCGTACATGTGAGCTCCTTTTTCCTTCTTGGACGTCTTCTTCTTGACGTCGTCACGCAAACCTGACTTTCCCTTTTCCAGCTCCAATGCTGCGGCGCTATGATCTGTAAGGCAACATACAACAGCATGTTCCTCCAATTCGCTCCGATAGGAACCAAAGCTTTGTCATGCGTGAATAAATCAGGTGTGATATCAGATAAGAAAAGTGCGTGACATGGTGACACAAGCATAGGACCCTTACTAGCATGAGACTGCGTGAATACTAAGTTCTCCCCACCTATTTGAAAAGTCAGAGTCCGTAACCCAACATCAATAACCGCTTGCGCATTATGCAAGAACGGTCTTCCCAAAATGATGGGAGTGTGAGAATCCTCAGGTATATCTAAAACTATGAAATCGACCGGGATGAAGAATCTTCCTATTTGCACAGGAACATTCTCTATGATTCCTAAGGGTCGAGACAAGGTTCTATCTGCCATCTGTACTGTCATGTTGGTACACTGAAGCTTGGTAAAGCCTAACCGTTTGGCTAAAGACAAAGGTAAGGCGCTAACACTAGCTCCTAGGTCACATAACGCGTTGTCTATGAGATAGGTGCTTATATGACACGGTATAGAAAAACTACCTGGGTCAGACAGCTTAGGGGGGCATTTGTTCTGGAGGAACGCAGAGCATTCCTCAATCAACGCTACAGTCTCTATAGTATCAACCGACCTCTTACGCAAAAGAATTTCACGCATAAATTTTAGGTAAGAGGGTACCTTTAATAGGAGGTCTGCAAAAGGAACGTTCACCTTGAGATCGCGTACAATATCAGCGAACCGAGTAAATTCCTTCTCGACCTTAGCCTTCTTCAATCGACCAGGAAACGGAACTGGAATATCAGGATTACCACGTTGCATATCCTTGACAATTGCATTGTTAATCATCCGCTTGCTTAACCCCTTCGAACGAGCTTCTCGCTCATGAAAACCCATCGATCGAGTATCAATATCACTCGATCGAAGATTATCAGAGCTTAAACTGCTCGATCGAGCAGCTTCCTTAGTCCACTTATTCGATCGAGCAACTGGATTCTCTCGATCGACCACTTGTTCATCTGAATCACTCGATCGACCATCAACAACCTCTCGATCGAGTAACTTGTCCTTTAATTCATTCGATCGAGTAACAATAACCTCTCGATCGATGACAACATCATTATCAGCAACAGTCTTCGCAACTTTGGGACGCGCATCAGAAATATCAGCAACTGTACCAGGGTTGTCATAAGCAAGACCGCTTCTCAGAGTAATCATGTTCAGCGTCTCCTTGTTCTTATCAGTTTGAGACGGTAACTGCCCAGGCTGCCTAGTCGATCTAGCTACCGCCAATTGAGCAATCTGTGACTCCAAAAGCTTGATAGTAGCATTTGTTGCTTGATCAGATTTACTCATTTGGATAGCTAAAGCTTGGATCATAGACTTTAACTCCCCGACTTCTGAAATTCCTCCAGATGAGGAACTAGCTTGCTGTGAAGACTGGATTTTCTGAAATCCTTGCATGTGCGGCGGTTGATATGTCGGCTGCTGTGGTGGAGGTGTAGGATTTAAGACGTTCTGGCTTGTCCATCTCAAATTGGGATGGATATTACCTTGATTGTAGTAGCCACCTCCTTGACGGTATTGTTGAAAGGAAAAGACTTGTTCCTTTTCAGCAAAACAGTTTATAGCCGTGTGACCAGTTTCACCACACCTCTCACAAGTAATCACATCATCTCGCTGCAGCAAATGAACCGTCTGCTGGTTATCTGCAGCTTGCTTCTCCCATTTGTCAAGTCTGGCATTTAGTTTATCGAATTTTGCATCCAGACCTTCAGAATCAATACTGGCTACCGTCCGTGTACCACTCCGCGGATTACCATACTCAACACACAATGGGTTGCCATCTCCTCTATCAGTTTCCAACCCTTATCATCATCTATTTCCTTCTGGAACCTCCCGTTTGACGCGGCATCTAGAATGGCTCTATGATCATCATATAACCCATTGTAGAACTGGTTACACAGAAACCACTGTTTGAACCCATGGTGAGGAACAAACCTCACTAGCGTCTTGAATCCATCCCAGGACTCATAGAGATTTTCATGAACCGTTTGCTTGAAATTAGTAATCTGACCCCTCAAAGCATTCGTCCTCTGCGGTGGAAAGTACTTCTTGTAGAAGGCCAGTGCGAGTGTGGTCCAGTCGGTAATACCCAGTTCCTCTCTATTCAAGTTCTTCAACCAGTCTTTAGCATTATCAGTAAGGGAAAAAGGAAACAAGAACTCCTTGATCTTGTCAGCTGTCACCCCTTTAGAGACCGGAATAGAAGAACAGTAGTCAGCAAAGGTCTCCATATGCTTCCTCGGATCCTCCCCAGCCACACCCCTATACTTATCCTGCTGGACAAGCTTGATATAAGACGGACGAAGATCGAAAGAAGTTCCATCTTCGTCCGTTGTAAGTTTGAATCCTTGAGGTATACATGCAGCTGTAGGCTCAGAGTGACTAGAAATATTAGGCATCTTTGCTGGAATGGTAGTCTCAACAGTTAAATCGTCCTCGAAAATGAAACTGTCAAAGACGGATTTAGAAGTACTCAAGTCTTCCTCCTGAATAGTCTTATCTAACCCTCTCTTCATGCGTAGGAAGGTTCTTTCAGGCTCCGGATCAGCTTCCACTAATTCGAGCCTTTGGGACCTCCGCATACACACTATAGAGGGAAAAATAAGATCAGTCGTAAGGAATTAGAAATTCCTTAAGACGAGACATAAATAAATAATAGAAAATTAAATTGCCTCCCCGGCAACGGCGCCAAAATTTGATGTGGTCGTTATACACCAAAAATAAAACCTAAGTCTACTAACTAAGAAGATAGCGGAAGTAGGGTCGATCTCCACAGGGAGGAAACTAATTAACTGAAATCTAAATCTGCAAGTAACAATCTAGGGGGGTTTTGAAATGGTTTTAACTAAACTAAATAAGATTAAAGGAAAGAGAATTAAAGGAAGAAATAAATATGAAATAAATCAGATAAAGAGAAATATGCTAGGATTCGGTCTACTGCAGTATCGGCATCTATGGGTCAACTAAGTCAGTCAATCTATCAATGAGAAGGGCAATGGTTTTCTCCTCTCGGTCTCAAACCACCCTAGGGATTTTCCTAATTAACTCTCGTCCTCTTAGGAGTCACCTATCAATTCTAAGCAAGCCTTCCCTTCCAATCTCTCGATCCAGGTCGGGGTTAACTACCTAGCCTAGTCTCCTGCGTGTACTCATTCGACTAAACCTCAATTAAATTGCTTAGACTGATTCTCATATTCAAGACTAACTAAAATAATCTATCCTAACATGCCTCTACTACAGTTTCCCTCATCCCAACATACAAGAGAATTAGCTACTCATGCTATTAACGATGCTAACAAAGACGATTGAACATATGACGATAGACATAATAAAGTCATAATTAATAAGCATAAATAATGACAACACAACAATTAAGATGAGTAAAACAGTAATAAGATTAAAATAAAGGTAAGAGCAAAAGAGAGAAAGTAGTTTACAATCTTAGCAATCCGGCGTAAAGAACAATCCACGTCGAATGAACCCGAATGAAAACTAAAGATTAAAAGTTCAGAACTAATGAAAGATTAATGTCTGCTAATTACAAAATGATTAAAACTGAATAATAAGTGCTAGATAACTAATGACGTAAATAAGAGTCATATATAGTGTATAACACGACTCTAAACCTAATTAAGCTTATGGACTTAAAGCCCGTGATAGGATCTACTCGATCGAGGGAAATAACCACTCGATCGAGGACTTTATTCATGGAAATAAGTCGATCGAGCAAAAGTTCTACTCGATCGACCAACTGGTATACAACTCCTACTCGATCGAGGAAAGGATGTAGCTCGATCGAGTTCTTCTGGCTTCAACTCACCTCGATCGACCAAATGTGTACTCGATCGAGGTCTTCTAGCATAGTACATAGTGTGAGTCATGACTTTGGGCTTGATGATGAATGGTTTCACGCTTCCCCATGCAAGAGCTTCTGTCCCGATCCTTCCATTCTCCTAAATGCATGCAAAGTGGACTGCTTTGGCTCGGTTTCTGCTACTATGCAGCTTGTACCTACAAAATGGTAATGAAAGTACAAAGTAGCCAAATAGGGGCATATGGTGATATAATATCACCTAAATGACATAGAAATGCGTGCATAAATGGACTAAAAAGTTTATATAAAATACACGCATCAACTAATGAGGGTAAGATTTGTGCTTTGACTAATGTGAGACATGTTCCAGCTTTAGGGAAGAATCCTATTTCACTTGGTGCATTAAGTGATTTAGGATATGAGTTCCGGGGTAAAGGGAAGAATTTGTCTGTCATGAAGGGTTCTAGTTTGGTGCTGAAAGGTGTCAAACAAAATACCTTGTATGTCTTACAAGGTGAAACACTGACTAGTTCTGCAGTTTGTGCGTCCGTAATTCACGAAGAGATGACTAAGCTTTGGCATAAAATGCTTGGTCATATGGGTGAGAGAGGGATGCAACTATTGTCTAAGAGAGATCTTCTTAACGGTGTCAAGGTGAGGAACCTTGAGTTTTGTGAACATTGTGTGCAGGGACGAAGCCAGGAAATAATTGTACCCCGGGCCGATTTTGCATATTTCGATTTGTAGTTGAGATATATAAATGTGTTTTTAAGAGCGTATATTAGACCCAGACTTCATGTTAATTTGATAACTATACTCACTCTTATAATGGTTTTTTTAAAAGTCCATACGATTAAAAAACTAAAAAAATAAATACTATAAGTTTTGTAAAAATACTCCTATGATTTAAGACGACAAAAAAAATTGTAAAAATGTTAACTATTACCGAGTATGTAACAAGTAGTTGTATGTTTTTATGTTTCATGCAATCCAAGTTTTTAAGAAATGAGAAAAGGTAGGAAAATTGCAAAAGGCATATTTCTAAAAAATTAAAATAAAAAAGTAATTGCAAAGGAGAATAAAGGCAAGTTTATTAGAAAAATGGAAAAGGAGGGTGTGCATAGTGCTTCGAACACAGCATCTCTCCCTCCAGTTGCCATCAAATTTGATCTACAAGTTAACCAATTCACCGATCGTATTTTCATGCCACTATTACACACGCAGAGTTAGTTATTTTGAAATACCTACCCGGACCATGGCCCACCCTGGCCCAGCGGTAGCTACGTCCCTGATTGTGTGTTTGGTAAGAAACACAGATCTAAATTTAGCAAGGGTGTTCATAGAACAAAATAAGTCCTTGATTATATCTATTCAGATGTCTGGGGCCCTGCTCGAGTTGAAGGTATGGGAGGATATCATTATTTTTTTACTTTTATTGATGATTATTCGAGGTACACATGGCTTAGGTTGCTTAAGCATAAGAGTGAGGCTTTCAAAGTCTTTGTGCAATGGAAGACTTTGGTGGAAAATTAGAAAGGTAAGAAGATCAAGAAGCTACGAACGGACAATGGTTTGGAATTCTGTTGAGGGGAATTCGATGAGTTCTGTAAGAATGAGGGTATTGCGAGGCATCATACCGTCAGGGGTACACCACAGCAGAACGGTGTAGCAGAACGAATGAATCATACACTGTTAGAGAGAGTTCGATGCATGCTCTCTAATGCAGGTCTTGCAAGAAGGTACTGGAGTGAAGCTGTTCTTACAGCTTGTTACTTGATTAATCGTGGGCCTCATGTGGGAATTGACTGCAAGATTCCTTATGAGTCATGGAGCGGCAATGTACCAGATTACTCTACACTTAGAGTCTTTGGATGTGTAGCTTATTATCATGTAAAAGATAGTAAGTTGGATCCAAGGGCTAGGAAGGGATGCTTTCTGGGATATGGAGATGGAGTTAAGGGGTTCAAGATTTGGTCTCCTTCAGAGGGTCGTGTTATTATTAGCAGGGATTTTACCTTTGATGAAAATTTCATGTTTATTTCTAAGGAGGTGCCCGAGGGTGTTGAAAAGAGTAAGAATGCCGAGAAAGAGGTGGAGTTTGAGGTGGCTTCTGCCACTTTATCTATGTTTCCACGAGTTGTGATCGAGGAGGATGCCGAACCAGTTACTTCTAATCCTGTAACTACTCCACATGAGGAGGAAAGTGATCAGGAAGAGTCTTCTAATCAACCAACGAATCCTACTACCTTGCCTAAACGTGTAAGTAAGAAGACCAGGAGGTTAATTAAGGAGCTTGAAGGCCGCAAGGTTTGTGATAATAATTGCTATGCTGAGGAGATGGTTGGTTATGTATTACAGGTAGCTAATGAAATTGAGTCTGAAGAACCATCATCTTATAAAGAAGCAATTGTTAGTAGTGAGTCAGTGCAATGGCTTGCTGCTATGGGTGAAGAGATGAAGTCTCTTTACAAAAATAATACTTGGGAACTTGTGCCACCACCAAAAGGGAGAAAATTGATAGGGTGCAAATGGGTGTTTAAGAAAAAGAAAGGAACTTCAGAGGCTGAGACAATTAGATACAAGGCTAGACTTGTTGCAAGGGGGTTCAGTCAGATAGAGGGAGTTGATTATGTGGAGATTTTCTCTCCTGTTGTGAGACACACTTCGATTCGTGTGTTACTAGCAATAGTGGCACATTATGATTATGAGCTTGAGCAACTTGATGTCAAGACTGCTTTCCTTCACGGGGAGTTAGAGGAAGAGATTCTAATGAAGCAGCCTGAAGGGTTTGAAATTCCGGGGAAAGAGCATTTTGCCTGTCATTTGAAGAAGTCCTTATATGGACTCAAACAATCTCCAAGGCAATGGTACAAAAGATTTGACACTTTTATGGTAGAGCATGGGTATGAGAGAAACCCATATGATTGTTGTGTTTATCATAACAAGCTAGAAGATGGGTCTTTGATTTATTTACTCTTATATGTTGATGATATGCTTGTTGCTGCTAAGAAAATATCGGATGTTGATAAATTAAAGAAGCTACTCAGTTCAGAGTTCGATATGAAGGATCTAGGATCCGCGAAGAAGATATTAGGGATGGATATTTTCAGGGATCGTTCTAAAAGGAAGCTTTTCTTATCTCAGAAAGGCTACATTGAGAAGATACTTAGCCGTTTTGGTATGAATACTACTAAACCTTTAAATACTCCTTATGCTCTCGGTAAGTTAACCATATCTTCTGCACCTCAAACTGAAGCTGAGAAGTCTTATATGTCAACGGTTCCCTATGCTAGTGCAGTTGGCATTTTAATGTATGCCATGGTTTGCACTAGGCCAGATATTGCACATGCAGTTAGTGTTGTTAGTAGGTTTATGGCTCAACCTGGTAAAGAACACTGGTTAGCGGTGAAGACAATTCTTCGCTATATGAGAGGAACAGCGGATGTTGGCCTTGTTTATGGGAATGATCATGATTGTTTGGTTGTTGGATATTCTGATTCCGACTATGCTGCAGATGTAGATAGCAGGAGGTCCATAACCGGGTATGTTTTTACACTTGGTGGTTTTGTTGTTAGTTGGAAGTCTACTCTTCAATCTTCTGGGACTTTGTCAACCACGGAGGCGGAGTATATGGCTTTGACTGCGGCTGCTAAGGAGGCTATATGGTTAAAGGGGCTTGTAAGTAAGCTTGGTCTACATCAAGAGATCGCATCGTTATATTGTGATAGCTTAAGTGCTATTTGTTTGACGAAGGATCAAGTGCATCATGATAGAACCAAGCACATAGATGTCAGATATCATTTTCTGAGGAACGAGAAAAGAATCAAGGTGAAGAAAGTGGGAACAGCTGATAATCCTGCGGATTGCTTCACTAAGCCGGTTCCATTCATCAAGTTCAAACATTGCTTGGACTTGTTGAATATAGACAGTTATGTCTAAACCCTTCGGGGTGCTGAGCTCGAGGTGGAGCCTTGAGTGGCCCGATCCAGGGTTAAATGGACGCATACCTAGTCCAGGGCTTATTGGACGGCAGACCCACTCCAGGGTATATTGGATGGTTATAGACTCAAGTGGGAGTCTATGGTGTTCTAGTGAGAGCGCTCATTTGCTGGAACATGGAAGATACTTGTCTACTTGAGAGTGACATGTATAGTGGTTGAGTGGTTTGGAAGTCGTTTGCTAAATGCGACTGTCCGAGTCAAGGTGGAGAATTGTTAGTATGTGACTCGTATGTCACTTACGGAATATGTCGCGGAGTTTGATTCAGACGAGTAGTATAAACTAAAGAAGAAACGGGGTCTTTGCAAATTACACGTGCCTTATTCGATGTCAGTGTTGTGTATGCCAAGCACAATTGCTTCTACGTGTTTTTGCATAATATTTGGAAAGTTTGTGAGCAAGTGGCACTTTCCTTATTTATTTAGGTATGGATTGCCTAATCCTCCGTATACTGGTTTCTGTAGTTTAGTATTTTTTATTATGTTTGTTTATTAGTTAATTATTCCTAATTTGACTAGTCTTAGTTAAGGTAGCTTACGATATAAACATTACCTTAGCCTAGCTATTCTTTAAGGAGAGATTTGTGAGGCAAACACATTGAGAGTTTTAAGAGGCAGATCTAGAAAAACTCCGTGCTCATCTTTTGTAATCTGTAATTCTCCCGACATAGTGAAATATTTTCCCTCGCCCTTGTGGACGTAGCTATCGCATTGATGATGAACCACGTAAATCTTGTGTCTTTTATCTATTGCATCTACTCCAAGACGCTTCCGCGCACAACAGACAATGCATATAAAAATTAAATCACTTACTCACGAATTGTCTCGTCGCATTATCACTATTACATGGGCGTATGTTAGAACTTGAAAGGAAGATCAAAGACATTATTCTTTTAACTTGTACTTATGAAATACTCTGTTATTTGGAGCCGTTGATTAATTTGTTGGTATAAACTCAATAAACTCTTTCTCATCACTTTTGTACTTTGTGTTTCATCAAATATTAATTTCAAATCCAATGGATTCGCTTTTATTTTGTGTTACAAGACAATGTTCATATTCGTGGGCATCATGTGACAACTATTAGGTACTTGTATGTCAAACCTGGCCTCAAGGAATCTATACTATTTGTTTTGTTGTTTCCCCAAATACATGCATAAATCCACAAGCTATAATGTGTGGTTGAACACTTTGGAATGCATGTTCAAGGGTGGAGCAAGGTTAGGAATCAAGGTATCAGTTTTTATAGAGTAGAGGGTTACCAAGTGTGTTAAATAAAAAGGCAGCGTTATCACATAGGATATGAAAAAACACGGAAATACCTCGTAGAAAAACCCAAAATAAAAATATTGTGAATTAGTAAGCTTTGTGGAAACATAACTAAATTGAATTTTAACCTTATGTAATCAACAATAAAAAAAATGAAATTTAATAAACCTCTGCGGCAAGAGCCTTTGTAAGCGATTCTTGTCCTAGTGTATCCTGAACGGTAACACCGGCCCATCCTACCACTAGTACAAAAATGACATTAGGAAAGCACATAAGGCTACAGTTGTTGAAAATAGCCGTAGCCTTTTATAAATGGCTACAATTATTTACCAACAACCGAAGCCATAAATAAAAGTCGAAGTAAAAGACTACGGTTGTAGCATAGAACCGTAGCCAAATTGAAAGAAAAGGCAACGGTTGTTTGTAAACCGTAGCATATAACATAAGTGACCTTTCCCTAAATGTCGCTCACTACTCCGTACTCCTCTTTTATTCTGATTCCCATCTCCCTCAACACCCAACTTCCCCATATTTGTTCCTTATCTCGAATTCTTGACACTTCATCCAAGGCTCGCAGGAATTTATTCTATTTTGTCTAAATGGCTCAAATTTCGCGTGTCCTATGGCCCCTACCAAGAGCCAGCGTAAGTTTCATGTCTCTCCACTTGTTATCAAGATTGATTTGGAACTTTGGGTATATTTCATTATTTAGGAGAGAATATATAAGGATTCGGTTACTTTATATCCCTTTATATATTCTTGTTGTAGATATATTCCTTGAGGCAAGACAATGTTCACTACATTCAACTTTAAGTTCCATTTAAAATAAGTAAGAGTTAAAGACAATGTTCACTTTTATATCCCTAATTTTGAGTGACTCTTTTGCAACCACATAGAAAATGAATGGAGGGAAATTAAAGGCATGAGAAATTGAGATTACATTACAAGTATAAAAGTTTTAGAATAAACAAAAATAAAATAAAATTGAAGAGCAGTCCATGTGGGCAGCGTGTATGCATCTTTCATCTCTACCTTTCCGTTTTGTTCACAATTTTTTTTATAGCCAACGTTAGTTGTGCTATATAGCTAAATAGCTACCCACATTGGTTGAATTTCCATAGGTGAGATTTCTTTGGATTATGTACACTTTCCAATTCATTCCATTGATGTCACACTTTATTAATCAAATGTAATAAAATACGGATGGCGATATGGCGTCACCGGGTGGTACCGAATTTCGGCGCCACCATAATTAAAGAAATAGAAAAATAAAAATATAAGGAAAATGAGATAGCGTCACCGGGTGATACTCAAATTGAGTGCCACCCGGGATATAATAGTAAATTACTCAAGTTTTTTAGTTTCTCACTCCCTAAATTTGAATTTCAAACATACTAATAATAAAGGGTAGTTTAGTAACTTAAAATATCATAATTAATGAATTAAAGCAAAATGGATAATTGATTGTGTATATGCCATTTAAGACCATGAAACAATAAATTATCGGAAGCATATATAACGCAATTCTGCAAAATACGAGGACCATCTAATAAACCCTTCAGCATATTGAAAGATCTAATATAATTAGATAACTAGCAATTGCATTACTAGTTTAAGCAAAATTAGAATACGATAAAGTTTAATTCTCCATCATCTTATTTTTGCAATCATTACCCAATATTGCCAAAATAAACGATAGTCTTCCTAATTTTCCATTCTAGATTGATTCCATGAATGTTCATTACAAATAACTTTTTGTCCTTGGATAAATTTTGTTGAATTGATTTCACTTTGCAGAAATCAATCTATCACGTACAAGGAGAATACTAAGATGCATTATCAACTAATTAAATCTTATCTTAATTTTATTAGGTTTAGTTTCAAATTTACAATACTACCCATTATGTTTTGCGCAAAAGTTGGAAATTGATTTTTTTATTTACTTAATTTTCCTTTTTTTATTAAGGTGGCGCCGAGTTTCGGTATCACCCGGTGACGCCCTATCGCTATTCAAAAAATAATATGTTAAATTTTGGTTTTGCGCCAAAGTTCGAAGGGCACGTATGTAATTTTATATGTATTTATAAACTCTTAACTAAATTAAACTAAGTTTTATCAATAATATTTTACATCATATAATTTATTTCATATTAACTTAGTTTACACTAAATTGTATTAGTAATTAAGTTTTTTCATAGTTGTATTAGGTCTCTGAAAAGACGAGTCAAATAAAAGCAAAACCCGAGAGAATCAAGTAGAAGTTGAGTAGTTGTGGCTCGACCTATTCGGGTATATTTCATGATTTTTTGGGAATATTTCATTATTTAGGGACAGTAACCGAATCCTTATATATTCTCTCCTAAATAGTGAAATATACCCGAAGTTCCAAATCAATCTTAATAACAAGTGGAGAGACATGAAACTTACGCTGGCTCTTGGTAGGGGCCATAGGACACGCGAAATTTGAGCCATTTAAACAAAATAGAGTAAATTCCTGACAGCCTTGGATGAAGTGTCGAGAATTCGAGATAAGGAACAAATATGGGGAAGTTGGGTGTTGAGGGAGATGGGAATCAGAATAAAAGAGTAATAGGGACTAGTGAGCGACATTTAGGGAAATGTCACTTATGTTATATGCTACGGGTTACAAACAACCGTTGCCTTTTTTTCAATTTGGCTACGGTTCTATGCTACAACCGTAGTCTTTTACTTCGATTTTTATTTATGGCTTCGGTTGTTGGTAAATAATTGTAGCCATTTATAAAAGGCTACGACTATTTTCAACAACCGTAGCCTTTTGTGCTTGCCTAATGTCATTTTTGTACTAGTGGTAGGATGGGCCGGTGTCACTGTTCAGGATACACTAGGACAAGAATCGCTTACAAAGGCTCTTGCCGTAGAGGTTTATTAAATTTCATTTTTTTTATTTTTGATTACAAAAAATCATTCTTCTCCTCTGGCCGTTCTTATATTGGTCTTTCGCAACCACCTCACAACACTCGGTAGTAATTACCACGCAACATCCTAACCCCATTTTTATAGTGATGTGCCCATCGCCGCTAACCCGAGATAACTAACACCTCAGGTACATCGTTCTTAATCGTTGTTGTTCATTTTCAAACCCCTAACCCCCAAATCAATCTTACTTGTTTGGGAAAATTTGTTACTTTTTTTAGCATAGGAATTTGATAAATTATTGGGTTAGTTTGAGCTGCGATTCAGAGTGCTATTTTTAGAGAGAATCAAGTTTTATTTGTTCAAGTTTTTGAGTTATATACCTGTTATTGTGTATAAATTTTAAACTTTATTGTTCTTCAAAATATACCTATAGGTATTACAATTGTATATCGTTTCTGTGTTCGTTTAATAAGTTAAATTGTATCCGGTTGAATTAGTAGAGATTTTTGTAAACTATTATATTATCTGTAATTTTATTAATTTAGAAAACTGGGTAGTTCATATAATCGATCAATTGGGGTTGAAAGATGCTACCTGGATACAAATATATTAATATTGAGGTTGTTTAATATGGTTGGTATGGTTGAAGGAGAATGATGCATGTAATTTGAGTTTTATGTGGCTATCTTAGGGTATATATCTGGGTTCTAAAAGTGAATAATTCTACTTTGGACTAATGTATATTTTGAGAAAATGTCGGTAAACAGTGACCTCCGTTGACAGCCAAAGTCAAATGAGGTAATCCTCTCTTTGTTCTCAAGTATCCTACTTCCCAGTTCCCACTCTTTAAATTGTGCGTCAATAAAATTGTCAATGATCTAGCTAATGATGTCTTTATAACTCATAATGAGTTTATTTGTCCGCGTGCGATATTAGTGGGGCTTGGTTAAGTTTAGTCTTACAAGTTCTGATTGGCTTGGTTCTTTGAGTTTCAAATTATAATGTGTTAAATTTGTGCTACAGAGAATATTTTTAAGGTTAAGTAGCATTTCTTATTATTTAACTCTGAATTTTGTACTATGATAATAGAATTTGGATGATGTGAATGTGCTGCTTCTATTGCCCATAGTTATCCTATTGCTGAGTAAAGTGGCAGGCAGTATCTTGGAGTAGTCATCCTCGCCACTCGGTCCCTCATTTCTATTCCTCTCCTATGTGCATTGCCAACTAATAAGTAAGTACACAGTCTAATAAATATATATTGTTTCTTCAAATCGTATATCTATTTGCTTGACTTAAGCACACAAAATTTGTGACTATACCAACTTTTCAAGTATGAACTGAAAAAGGTGATTATTAGGTTATCCCTTATCATCTATCACCTTATGCACTATATGATCTACACCTACCATTGTATTGACAATCTTTTTTGCTAAAGTGTAATTTCTGTCACTTGGACTCTTAAACTTGATTACTTTCATAAAGGTATGTAAATGATAATATCATTGTTAGTGAATCTCTTAGCTTAACTGTTGCTTACGTAAATGTAATTTTTTTTATGTTCTAATGATTTATTGTGTCATTTTGGCTCCACCGCAATGTTTCAGGTTGTTGTATCCGTATGATATGCCAGATTGATCTGCCATGGTTTGCTGTTAGTGTCTTCAGTATAGGTTTCTTTATTCTACTTTGTGATCATTCTACTTATATATTACTTGTGCATTACTTCATGTTTGATTACAGTTAGAGCAAGGGATATTTGAGCACGTTTTAAAAGTTGATCTTGACTTTATATATGAACCACGACCTTGTATATCATAGGGGCTAAAGATTTGGCTAAAAGAATGCTCGTAAGGGGCCCAAAGAAGCGCCTCACGGCCCTTCAAGTTCTCTGTAAGATCCTTGTTCCGTCATCTGTCTAAATTTCGCCTTTGTTGAATTGTAGTTTGTCTTCATGACTTGAACCTTATTTTGCTATACACACAAATTTATATGAAATAATCTCTCCATTTGATGCCATGGCTTAGATAAATATTTGGGTTGGTCATACTATCAGATGGGAGACTATCTCATACAAGATGAAGTGCGCTCTGAATATTGAATTGTAGTTTTCAAGAAAAAATAATAGATTGAATTCTAGTTTCAGGGAAAAAAGAGCTTACATTTTCATAACTTTGTCATGATATAATTATTTTTACTATTTGTCGTCATTGTTTTGAATGAATCATAAAAAGAAACTAGCTTCTCCCATTGCAAACTTGACACGAGGAAAATATATGATTTCGTTACTTATGATGTGTGTGTCCGAAATCTAGCCAAGTTTTGTTCATTCATGCTAGACGACGATGATCTATTAGGATTTTGTTGTCCTTATCCTACAGGTCATCCATGGGTTCGGGTTATTAGCAGCTCTGAAAAAGCCTCTCGAAGCCTCTTGATTCTTCATTTCTGCCGTCCTTACAAGATTGAAACAATTTTCTGCTATGAACAATATTGTAGTTTCAACTGTCTGAGCTGAAATATCCGTATTTTGTTTAGCTTTATATATTGGTGTTGATTTGTAAAGGAAATTGTATGTTAAACATTGATTTTGTAATTATTTATTATCTTAATAAAAAGTTTTACATTCACCAAGAAACATATTATTCGATTTTTTAAAAAAAATTATAATTAAGAAATGGCTACGGTTGTTAAAAGAAACCGTAGCCTTTTATTAGCTTATGGCTACGGTTAAATTTTAATACCCGTAGCCAAAAGTCACTTTAGGCTACGGTTATTAAGATTTAGCCGTAGCAATAAGCTAATAAAAGGCTACGGTTCGTGACCGTAGCCGTAAGTACTTGATCTAAGGCAACGCCTGGATTTACTACGGTTGAGGAACCGTGGCCTAATGTCCATTTTAACCGTAGCCAAAAGCCATTTTTGTACTAGTGTTTGGGTTTAAACATGAGAATTTACATCAACTTGTGCTTGACTTAGTTGTTGTTTATCCTCTACCCTATCCTTTACTTATTTGTTACAAAAACCAGAAAACTATCCCACAAAACTAGTCTTGTTCATATGTTTTGTTGCTGCAATTATATAACAGTCTTTGGGTGGTTTGTTTGAATCTTGAGTCCTTTGCAAAACACCATTGACCCCTAAGTTGGTGTTCCAAATTGGTTATCAGAGCTATGGTTGCTCCTTGAGTAATTCATGCTTGATGTTCATCATATTTTTCTTGGAAAGAAACCTTTTAATTTGTCCACAAAGAACCTTACAGCCTGTTATGAAATTCTTTTTTCATTCTGAAATTTGCAATGATGAAGGCTGCCCAAAATGGGGCCAAGTGTTACATTCCATGCTCTCTAGTGAAGCCTTATGATGTTGGCACCAAGCCAAAGGTGGCTACTTTGAAGGGTTTTCAGACACAAAATGGCTACAAGGATCTTGCTGGTGGTGTTGGCTCTCAAGGCCACCCAGATGGAGTTCAAAGGAAATTTGCTACACCTATTGTCCTTCCTTATATTGGTGGTTACATGAAGGTTGAAAGCAGGTCATCTCCTGCTCTTAGTGGCAGTGGTGACAACCATTCTCTTCCTTTTTTAATGGCATTGATACTAGGGAGTTTGTTTCATGGTTATATGATATTGAACGTTGTTTTGAACTTAATGACTTTTTTTAGCATGAGAAATGTGATATGGTTGTTTTATGTTTGAGAAATGATGCCTTAAAGTGGTATAATGATATTACTTTTTCTAATAAGAGGAATGGCAAGATAAAGTTTAAGTATTGCCATAAGTTAAGATGTTGTTTGAAGGACAAGTACCTTAACAAGGCTGTCATGATTAGTTTGAAAAATGATCTTCAAGACCTGAGAATGGACTCATTATGTGTTCAGGATTATGCCATGATGTTTGAAGAACTATATTTCATTGTTGGGAATCCTAATGACATTTTGAAGAAGTTAAAATTGTTTTACAATGGACTAAACTCAGAAATTCAGAATTTGATTAATCTTGAACAAGTTAGTTCATTTGAGTTGTTGTGTGAACTTGCTCTAATTTCAGAAAAGTTAATCCATGAGAATGAGGTTTATATGGAGTCCTTAGCTAAGGATAATGCCAAGCACACTGTTTTCATGAGTTGTAGTAAAGGGTTTGAATGCGAGGTTCCACTCACATATAGGGTTACCATTGATGACAATGGGGATGTTCTAAGGAGTGTCATAGTCCAGAAGGTTGTCCGAGACCTTAATATGGAACAGAAACCTGATTTTTATGATAAGGAGTTGTTGAGCTTTTGTTTTGATAGTCCTGATGCTAATAGGAATACTTGTTTTGATAAGAGTGATCCCTTGGTCGGAATGACCCTCATTCAAATAGACTTGTGTATGCTTGCTACTGCTATTCGATTCATGCCAAGGAATTTTATGTGGGTCTTTGTTCCTGGAGGATTCAATCACACACTTGTTACTCCAAGATAAAAAAAAGTTTCCTTCATTGGACACCAAGGTGCTGAAACTAGAGGTGAGAATAATAAGTCCTTCATGATGTCTTGTTGAAATTTGAGGCCTATTTTCTTTTGAACAAAGGGAGAGTTGTAGCAGGGTCATGGGGGGTTATCTTTTGTTGAGGTTCAATTCAATCTCCATGCCCAAGGCTGCCATTTAAGTCCAAACATGCTAAACAATCAAGTTCAGAAAGCCTGAAATATTTTTGAAACCTCTGCAGAAAAGAGCCAACTTCAGGTGATCATATCTAGAATTTTACTTGCTCAACTTTTGTTTTCTTAATATTAAAACAATCTTGAAGATGTCCTCTTTCATATGGATTTGGAATCAACAGGATTCATCGAGTAAATTTGTCACAATAGAGCTTCAAAGACTGTCACGCAGAATGCAATGCTATTTTTATGAAATGACCTGTCAGTACTAAAATGTTCATAACTCAATATTTGATGGATATTTTTGGTTGATTCTTTTTTATATGAAAGCTAACGTCCATATCTTTCATTTGAATCATCATGGGAATTTTATTCAACCTAAGGTATGCGATATGAATTTTTGAAGTTCATGCTGAAATACAGGAAAACTGCAGGATATTCATAATTGACCTATTGTCACTCAAACCCAAATATCTGGACCGCTAGGGCACCTATAGGGTTGATTCCTTTTGGAGGTGAAAGCTAACACCTTTAGCTTTCATTTGAATCATCATGGGTATTTTTAATCCATCTGAGCTGGGAGATATGATTTTTCAAAGTTCCTCCTGCTGCACAAGAAGACTGATG
The DNA here is from genome assembly GCA_022085475.1 of Heliosperma pusillum. NCBI lineage: Eukaryota > Viridiplantae > Streptophyta > Magnoliopsida > Caryophyllales > Caryophyllaceae > Heliosperma > Heliosperma pusillum. The sequence continues at coordinate 14,794 of JAIUZE010012852.1, read as the reverse complement.
AGCAGTCACTTATGACCTGTACTTACTTAAAGGCTTATAACTGAAGTTTCAGGAACCTTTTTTGCATGATTCCAATTGGAGAAGGAATCTAACTCGTATAGCTTCAATTTGGCTACTCATGGGTCTCCTAATTCTATCTGTGGAGAAAATGATAGCATCTGCAAGATGCCTCTGTAATCTGGAATGCTGCTGCACAGTTGTCAAGTGACCTGCTAGTACTCAAACCTGTGTATCTAGCGTTTCTTACATCATTTGGGGTTGCTTCTTTTTTGACTTGAAAGCTAACATCTCTAGCATTAAAATGAGATATCATGAGCCTTAAAATGCATCCTAATATAGGAGTTATGAAGCCTGCAAGTCATGTCTGATTCCAGAATGTTATACAAGTGTTCTGTTTTGCATTGGTGAGCAGCATGGGCATTTCTTCCTATTTTACATGGCTTAAGTGCACATCCAAGGCTACAAATTGATCCTTCAATGATCCAAAATGTTTGAACATCATGTGGTATCAAAAGGGAGCGAAACAAGCCTCAAAAGACTAACTTAATGATTACTATTTCAGGAAACAAACAAGACTACTTTTTGCTGAACAAAGCCTGCCTGTCTAGGATGCTTTTTCCAGTCTGTTTTCCCTCGTCTTATTAGAAGACTTAGCTGCTACTTTAATCTAATATGTAAGGCCTTTATGAGCCCTTAGATGTAGTTGTATTCAAGGGTTGAGATCAAATTGTATGACCTATATAAGCCATGCTTGTAACCTAAGAAAATCAGAATATGAATGAATGAAAAACAAGGAATTCTTAATCTATTTCAGTTAACTTATGCAAGTCTTTGTTAACACAAACCTTAACAAACTTGTGCTAGTCTTAGTTTGTTGGCCTAAGCTTAATCCATTCACTTGTGCTAGTCTTAGTGAGTGAGTTGAGTTTAGGACTCATTGTTCTTGAACTGTCTGTGCTATTCTTGACAGCCCTGTCTGTGCTAGTCTTGACAGCCCAAGTTCAGGGCTTCTATCCTTTGGGTTTAAACATGAGAATTCACATCAACTTGTGCTTGGCTTAGTTGTTGTTTATCCTCCACCCTATCCTTTACTTATTTGTTACAAAAACCAGAAAACAATCCCACAAAAATAGCCTTGTTTCATATGTTTTGTTGCTGCAATTTCAAAACAGTCTTTGGGTGGTTTGTTTGAATCTTGAGTCCTTTTCAAAACACCTTTGAACCCTAAGTTGCTGTTCCAAATTGGTTATCAGAGCTATGGTTGCTCCTTGAGTAATTCATGCTTGATGTTCATCATATTTTTCTTGGAAAGAAACCTTTTAATTTGTCCACAAAGAACCTTACAGCCTGTTCTGAAATTCTTTTTTCATTCTGAAATTTGCAATGATGAAGGCTGCCCAAAATACGAATCGTTTGACTTAAAAGTTCTCGCCTTGGCAAAAATAACAACAATTAACAAATAATAAAATCAGTCAAATATGAATTATCAATGTACTGTTTTATGAAAACTGGAATAACGATGAGTGCTTACAAGAAGAATGATGGAAGCAGCAAGTTGTTGAGGAAACATAGTTTTTTTTAATTGAATTTCCATGTCTTTGCTTACTCATTAATAATAGTTGTCTAGTAATTGCCATATCAACATACAGAATTTGACAAATCATCAACTTAACATCGCAATTTGACGGAATGTTAAGTCGAGGTCACGTTAATCAGTTTTTATAGAGTAGAGGGTTACCATGTGTGTTAAATAAAAAGGCGGGGTTATCACGTAGAATAAGAAAAAACACAGAAATACCTCGTAGAAAAACCCAAAATAAAAATATTGTGAATTAGTAAGCTTTGTTGAAACATAACCAAATTGAAAGTTAACCTTATGTAATCAACAATAAAAAAAAATGAAATTTAATAAACCTCCGCGGCAAGAGCCTTTGTAAGCGATTCTTGTCCTAGTGTATCCTTAACGGTAACACCGGTACATCCTACCCATTTCATTTCAGATTCTTGTTTCATACCTAGTCATATTGTGTTGACGAAAGAAATAAGGGTTTTAGTACAAACATAGGCTTATACTAGTACGAAAGTATACTTGCTACTTAAGAGAACTAGCTTAGCACCCGTGCAAATTTGCACGGGCGTGTATAGATAATATATATAAGTAATTTGTAAATATTTACGGCTATAAGATTGTAAAGTATTTCTAGTAAATACGACTCCGTGATAATTGTAGTTTGATCATAAACAACTGATCTTGTGCAATATAGACAATCATTCAGCTTGTGTTATTCTAATTCAACAATATGATCTTCATTCTACACCAATATTGGAAGGCTCAAATAATTTGTTAAAAGATTTTTCAAATTTTCATATGATACCACAAAAGGACCTCGACGTGGTCTTTGGAGATAATTATCTTATGTCGTTGCTTGCCAAAATTTATCACGACAAATTGCTCGTATTGGGTAAGAATCCAAAACTTTTGTAACACCTAGTCAAGTAAAAATATTTGTTATACGTAGTACCCATAGAAGTTAGTATGAGCAATTCTACCTTGTAGGCATAGAAGTTGGTATGAGCAATTCTTCATTATAGATCGTCAGGTGACGCCATCTAATTTTTCACCACACTTTTCAAAATTCCTCTCACATAATTTTAATAAAAATTCTCATCAGACGGATGGTTAGTAACTTAGTACTCCGTATCATACATGTGACATAATAGACTGCATTGTAATTACTAAAAATTGTTCCAGCTATGCGAGTGAGCTATTATTTGACCTACTTTATTTTTAAGACGGATATATCCATTTTAAAGAAAACATATGCCTCACATTCATATAGATGATTGCAACCCAATTCGGTCATTCAATTTATCTTAAGATGTAAGTTTAATAGTCTTCTTCCCTTTTTCACCACATTCTACATGACCTTGTTCCATAATACAATAGTATGTCACTACGTCTTGATAGTCTCCATTTCCTTTTCATTTTTTGATAAGATGCACACTAATATCATAGAGTACTTAATGATATTAAAAATTGCTAGTAAACAACGTGACCAGTAGTATAGAGTATGTAATAGATTTGATGCAATGTATTGAGTCAATTATTAACTCGAGAATTTATACTCAATCATAATCATAGACAAATTTTTAAGATAAATAGCATGTATGCAGAAAGGAATTCAAATAATTTTGATAAAAAAAGGCAAGATATCATCAAAAACGTGGAATAAAAGAAAAGTATTTACTCATCCTTTCAACCAAAGAGAAACAACCCAAATTTGAGGAACTTCTTGAATATTTGCCGTGAGATATCTCACACCGTATAAAATGATTCAAAATTTAGGTTTTTAAGTGAGCGGGAAAATATTTGCTGTGAGATCGACATGTGTCATAGGATGATGTCAGCGGTTCTTCTTTTATAGTTATTATAGTTATAGTTATTATTATATAGATTTTAAGAAGGTGAGATAGTTTGATTTTAAAGAGCAAATATGACAAAGCTAATAAAAGTTTGTGGCGCAATTATTTCAATTTGGTTTCAAATATCAGCTAGCTTTTTAATTGGTGTTATTGTTACATAATTATGGTTTAGAGCCCGTGCAATAAATGCAAGATAATATATAGAGTTTTTATTTTAAATAAATCGTTTATATAAAAGTGATATCTCATTAATTACTCATTTTCTCGTAATTTTATTTGCTTTGAGAAAAAAAAATACTGAAAAAATTAATCAAGATAGTTGAGTAATATGCTCAAATGTATTCTATAAAGAAAATATGTTGTCTACTACAAGCTAATCACTAGTTTTAAACCCGTGCAGAAAAATGCACGGGCTTGCTATCCAAAAAGTATAAAATACATATAAATATATAAGTTTATATATATAATATATAAAATACGTATAAATTTATATTTATATATACAAAGTTATATATTTATACCTATATATAGATTTTTTCACAATCATATATGTAATTTTGATATATTGACCTTCTCAGTGTATAGATTTGTAATTTTAGCTTAGTTATACCATTGAACATTATCCTATTTCCTATTGCATGTTACTTTTCTTACTTTTATCATTTTTTTTAATTAAAGTCTGTATAATGTTTTACAAAGTTATATATTTATACCTATATATAGATTTTTTTCACAATCATATATGTAATTTTGATATATTAACCTTCTCAGTGTATAGATTTGTAATTTTAGCTTAGTTATACCATTGAACATTATCCTATTTCCTATTGCATGTTACTTTTCTTACTTTTATCATTTTTTTTAATTTAAGTCTGTATAATGTTTTTTTTTCGTCTTTAAATTTTTATAATTTGACGTCTTTAAAAGTTACTTTAAAATCTTAAAAATTTAGCGCAGGATTTAAATCTACTTAATAAAAAATACACTCGTAAGACATACTATATGACTAAACATTGCTATTTTACGATTAAGTAATACATAAAATAAAGTAATTATTTTTAGTTAGTAATTCATTTGTCCAAACTGAAAATACATGAAATATATAATGTTTTTTTTAGCACTTTGTAATTGATTCTATGGTTACAGTGAACTTTATATATTTTGTATAGGTTATTAATTATGTCCTTTTATAAGCTATATGTGAAATTTAATTGATATAATTTTGAACTGTAATCATGGGGTGGAAACAAAATCAAAGAAATTATGCCTTTTACATGGTGGGGTAGGGGTGAAAATTTTGTTTTTGGTTTCCTTAATTTAAGGAACCAATCAGAGCTCTAGAAATGTTTTAGGTTTAGTATATAGTAGATTTGCATATTAACAATAATAATAATAAAAATAAAATAAAATAAAATAAACAAGAATTGACATATATTTAAGGAGTTTATTTTCAGTTTGTTTAATCCAATGGAATCTTGGTCTAACTAATATGTATAAAACACCAACGAAAACTTATGAAAGATAAGTCTAAATTCTATGGTTTAGTAGATTATCAAGGCAAACTCAATCTTGTTTAAGACCCGATTAAGTATGTAGGTATCCATGTTGGGTTGGCTTCGTTTTGAATGACTTTATGTACACTAATAAAAATTAGTTGCATTTAGTTACTTGGTTAACTAGACCAGCGTGAAATTATGGTATCGCAAGCTAGATATCGATACTTTTTAGTTGCAGGAGAAATTTCGTAAAAATTAAATTATTTTATGACACTATATAGCAGCCTGACTCGTACGATGTCGATAAGGGTGACACTTGAAAGCGTCAGGAATTCTTGACGGTGAGAAGAAAGACGCTTCATAAGTGTCGACAAATTACTTAGCAACCTCCAAAACGTTGAAAATCATGGAAAAATATGTCGTTAAAAGCATTGATTTATAGTAGTGATTTATATATATATATATATATATATAAAATACTAATTGATGAATAAATACTGGATAAGAATAATATAAGATTAGAAAAACATTATACTGAATAACTATTACTCCAAGACACTTTTTTTTGCTCGATTCTCGAAAAACGAGAAAAAAAAAACTTGTATCTCCCTTAATAATACTGCAATTTTTTGGATGCCGTACATTATTAACATTTTATGCGTAATGTATTAAAGAATAAAATTACTATTAATGCGTATACAATTTAATGATTAGAATTTTATGTTCAATTTTTGGACTAGCAAATTCTTGAAGTTGAAGATTGGAAGCAAGGATGATTCAGATGGCCCAGTGATAACAAATTGAGGGATAAATCAATTTACATTGTACACTTAGATTAATAATGTAATTGTCTTTGAAATATGTTTTGATAATTAGAATATTTGATTCATATTTTGTACTTCCAGTTCAAACTTGGCATTGTCTTTTTATACTGGTATTAAAATGATTGCTTTATTTTTTTAGAATGTTATATATATATATATATATATTTATTAACATATACCGAGTGTTACATATAGAAATAATTTTTTCCATGCTCCTAGTTAAACAGCTTAGTAGTCGATATATTGTCCAAAATTTTACGTTATTATTATATCATCTAAATTTTATGTAGATAGTTATACAGTTTCAAAAGCAATACTAATACCTTGAAGAGCCGTAACCAAGCCTCCGGCGTTGTTGCTTTGTAGCAACCAACTATCGGGACCATTTCGAACCGCCGTAAACGGGAGACGGTTAGCTACCACCATTAAACCCTTAGGCGTTGACATTGTCAGTTGATCTGTATTACAAAGAAAAAAATTACATTAGAAATTGTGAAACTAAAATTTTATACTCCGTATATATTTGAATACGAATTAAACACTCAAGTGAACAAACAAATGAATGACGGAAATTTTTTTCGATAGGGTATAGAACAAAGTTAAGCTAAAATGCAGCATATTTATTCGTTAAATCACCTTACTCAAAAGTTCCCGACAATTCAGTAGTTTAATAGAAAGGATGGAAGTGTCTAGTAGTATAAAATAAGTTGAATCATTAGTAATATATAATGGAGCAAATATAGGTGAAGGAATGCATATATATGTGAACTTCTACTTACACGCCTAACTCAACTTGTAAGAAGATGATGAAAATGTAAGATAAGCGAATGTATTAGGATGAGAACGAAGAACATACCTTGTAATAGTTTGAGAAGAAAATAGAAGAATAGAGGAGGAAAATGATGAGGAAGAAGAGGAGTGTGTATATATGTAGTTTTTGATGAATATGTAGAGAAGATGTAGAAAAGATATATGAAATGAGGTATTTATAGGGGAAGATGTAGAGAAGGAAGAAGGGTAGAGAAGAAGAAGAAGAGTAGAGGGGGAAGATGAGTAGAGGAGGAAGATGAGGAAGAAGAGTAGAGAAGGAAGATGAGGAATAAGAGTTGTTAGGAGGAAGAAGTAAAATTAATTAGTATCATTCGAGCATCCGACCCATAGAATTAACAGGTAACAGTAAATTATATGCAACATTCATATTTTGTTTAGGTTGTAGACGTGTAGATGTCGTGCCATATGATTTTCATTTGATTCAAGATATTAATAACAAGGAAGAAGAGGAAGAACGGTAGACAAGGAATATGCATGCATGTCTTACTTCTACGTGAGCTAAAGAATTTGTGTTTTCATGTCTTAGTTTATTACTTTTACTATTTGAAAATAAGTAATTATTCTAGTGTAATATTTGTAATCATTCGTATTTGGACTAAAATAGATGTCGTGCCATAGGCGAAAAGAAAAAAATTGAAAAAAGAAAGAAGAATGAATTGACATGGGGAGGTGGTTTGTATCCCGGTGGTAGGTTTATTGAGGGACGGATAAACTTTAATGCTCGGAAGAACGATTCTCGTACTAAATGTATAAAAAAGTATGATAATTTGGATAATTTTGTGTGCTGACCTAGACTTTCCTTTTCATTTTCCCACAAATCTTCATTCCCCAATTTTCTTTTGATTTCCAAACTTTATTTTCAAAGTAAATCAAATGAAACCAATCAAGCAATAAAAACATGTGAGCTCATTTTCGATCTTGATAAAATTGAGATTAAGTTCAATACAAAAAAAAACAACGTTTTGTCCTTTTACGAATCTGAAAAATAACAGCATACCTAAAAGAGATGTTGATACTTTTCTTCCCAACATGATTTCTATAAAATAACTTTAAAGTATAGATACTAAACCAAAATTAGCTATTGTAAAGAATAATAATTTATGACTTTAAAGAAAATACTCCATATTTAATAATAATTTATGGATCTATCCATTTTCCCTTTTATCTAAATCACACCAGTCGCTTGATTTTCATATGGGAATTAATTTCCATAAATTTACAAAACACATAAACTGGACAATTCACGTAAATTACCTCTAATTTGTTTGGTTGACATTCTGAATTGAATTCATGCGCAAAATTTCAACTATCTTTAGAGCTAGGTAATTTGATTATTCCGTTATGAGGATTTGACAATGCATATAAAAATTAAAATACTTACTCACGAATTGTCTCGTCGCATTATCACTATTACATGGGCGTATGTTACAACTTGAAAGGAAGATCAAAGACATTATTCTTTCAACTTGTACTTATGAAATACTCTGTTATTTGGAGCCGTTAATTAATTAGTTGGTATAAACTCAATAAACGCTTTCTCATCACTTTTGTACATTGTGTTTCATCAAATATTAATTTCAAATTCAATGGATTCGCTTTTGTTTTGTGTTACAAGACAATGTTCATATTCGTGGGCATCATGTGACAACTATTAGGTACTTGTATGTCAAACCTGGCCTCAAGGAATCTATACTATTTGTTTTGTTGTTTCCCCAAATACATGCATAAATCCACAAGCTATAATGTGTGGTTGAACACTTTGGAGTGCATGTTCAAGGGTGGAGCAAGGTTAGGAATCAAGGTATCAGTTTTTATAGAGTAGAGGGTTACCATGTGTGTTAAATGAAAAGGCAGGGTTATCACGTAGGATATGAAAAAACACGGAAATACCTCGTAGAAAAACCCAAAATAAAAATATTGTGAATTAGTAAGCTTTGTGGAAACATAACCAAATTGAATTTTAACGTTATGTAATCAACAATAAAAAATGAAATTTAATAAACCTCTGCGGCAAGAGCCTTTGTAAGCGATTCTTGTCCTAGTGTATCCTGAACGGTAACACCAGCCCATCCTACCCATTTCATTTCAAATTCTTGTTTCATACCTAGTCATATTGTGTTGACGACAGAAATAAGGGTTGTAGTACAAACATAGGCTTATACTAGTACGAAAGTATGCTTGCTACGTACTTAAGAGAATTTGCATATTAACAATAATAATAATAATAATAAAATAAAATAAAATAAAATTAGAATAGACATATATTTAAGGAGTTTATTTTCATTTTGTTTAATTCAATGGAATATTGGTCTAACTAATATGTATAAAACACCAACCAAAACTTATGAAAGAAAAGTCTAAATTCTATGGTTTAGTAGGTTATCAAGGCAAACTCAATCTCGTTTAAAACCCGATTAAGTATGTAGGTATCCATGTTAGGTTGGCTTCGTTTTGAATGACTCTGTAGCAGGGTCATGGGGGATTATCTTTAGTCGAGGTTCAATTCAACCTCCATGCCCAAGGCTGCCATTTAAGTCCAAACATGCTAAACAATCAAGTTCAGAAAGCCTGAAATATTTTTGAAACCTCTGCAGAACAGAGCCAACTTCAAGTGATCATATCTGGAGTTTTACTTGCTCAAATTTTGTGTACTTCATATTAAAACAATCTTGAAGATGTCCTCTTTCAAATGGATTTGGAATCAACAGAATGCATCTAATAAATTTGTCACAATAGAGCTTCAAAGACTGTCACGCAGAATGCAATGCTATTTTTCTGAAATGACATGTCAGTACTAAAATGTTCATAACTCAATATTTGATGGATATTTTTGGTTGATTCTTTTTTGATATGAAAGAGAACGTCCATAGCTTTCATTTGAATCATCATGGGAATTTGTATTCAAACTGAGGTACGAGATATGATTTTTTGAAGTTCATGCTGAAATACAGGAAAACTGCAGGATATTCAGAATTGACCTGTTGTCACTCAAACCCAAATATCTGGAGCTTTGGGGCACCTATAGGGTTGATTCCTTTTGGAGGTGAAATCTAACACCTTTCGCTTTCATTTGAATCATCATGGACATTTTTAATCCATCTGAGCTGGGAGATATGATTTTTCAAAGTTCTTGCTGCTGCACAAGAAGACTGATGAGCAGTCAGTTCTGACCTGTACTTACTTAAAGGCTTATAACTGAAGTTTCAGGAACCTCTTTTGCATGATTCTAATTGGAGAAGGAAACTAACTCGTATAGCTTCAATTTGGCTTCTCATGGGTCTCTTAATTCTATCTGTGGAGAAAATGATAGCATCTGCAAGATGCCTCAGTAATCTGGAATGCTGCGGCACAGTTGTCAAGTGACCTGCTAGTACTCAAACCTTTGTATCTAGAGTTTCATACAACATTTGGGGTTGCTTCTTTTTTGACATGAAAGCTAACATCTCTAGCTTTAAAATGAGATATCATGAGCCTTAAAATTCATCATAATATATGATTTATGAGGCCTGCAAGTCATGTCTGATTTCAGAATGTTATACAAGTAGTCTGTTTTGCATTGGTGAGCAGCATGGGCATTTCTTCCTATTTTACATGGCTTAAGTGCACATCCAAAGCTACAAATTGATCCTTGAATGATCCAAAATGAGTGAACATCATGTGGTATGAAAAGGGAGCCAAACAAGCATCAAAAGAGTGACTTAATGATTACTATTTCAGGAAACAAACAAGACTACTTTTTGCTGAACAAAGCCTGCCTGTCTAGGATGCTTTTTCCAGTCAGTTTTCCCTCGTCTTATTAGAAGACTTAGCTGTTACTTTAATATACTATGTAAGGCCTTTATGAGCCCTTAGATGTAGTTGTATTTAAGGGTTGAGATCAAATTGTATGACCTATATAAGTCATGCTTGTAACCTAAGAAAATCATAATATGAATGAATGAAAAACAAGGAGTTCTTACTCTATTTCAGTTAACTTGTGCAAGTCTTGGTTAACACAAACCTCAACAAACTTGTGCTAGTCTTAGTTTGTTGGCCTAAGCTTAATCCATTCACTTGTGCTAGTCTTAGTGAGTGAGTTGAGTTTAGGACTCACTGTTCTTGAACTGTCTGTGCTAGTCTTGGGTTTAAACATGAGAATTCACATCAACTTGTGCTTCACTTAGTTGTTATTTATCCTCTACCCTATCCTTTACTTATTTGTTACAAAAACCAGAAAACTATCCAACAAAAATAGTCTTGTTTCATATGTTTTGTTGCTGCAATTTCATAACAGTCTTTGGGTGGTTTGTTTGAATCTTGAGTCCTTTGCAAAACACCATTGACCCCTAAGTTGGTGTTCCAAATTGGTTATCAGAGCTATGGTTGCTCCTTGAGTAATTCATGCTTGATGTTCATCATATTTTTCTTGGAAAGAAACCTTTTAATTTGTCCACAAAGAACCTTACAACCTGTTCTGAAATTCTTTTTTCATTCTGAAATTTGCAATGATGAAGGCTGCCCAAAATGGGGCTAAGTGTTACATTCCATGTTCTCTAGTGAAGCCTTATGATGTTGACATAGTTACCAAGCCAAAAGTGGCTACTTTGAAGGGTTTTCAGACACAAAATGGCTGCAAGGATCCTGCTGGTGGTGTTGGCTCTCAAGGCCACCCAGATGGAGTTCAAAGGAAATTTGCTACACCTATTGTCCTTCCTTATATTGGTGGTTACATGAAGGTTGAAAGCAGGTCATCTCCTGCTCTTAGTGGCAGGGGTAACAAACTAACAACCATTCTCTTCCTTTGTTTAATGGCATTGATACTAGGGAGTTTGTTTCTTTGTTATATGATGTTGAACGTTGTTTTGAACTTAATGACTTTTCTGAGCATGAGAAATGTGATATGGTTGTTTTATGTTTGAGAAATGATGCCTTAAAGTGGTATAATGATATTACTTTTTCTAATAAGAGGAATGGCAAGATAAAGTTTAAGTATTGGCATAAGTTAAGATGTGGTTTGAAGGACAAGTACCTTAACAAGGCTGTCATGATTAGTTTGAAAAATGATCTTCAAGACCTGAGAATGGACTCATTATGTGTTCAGGATTATGCCATGATGTTTGAAGAACTATATTTCATTGTTGGGAATCCTAATGACATTTTGGAGAAGCTAAAATTGTTTTACAATGGACTAAACTCAGAAATTCAGAATTGGATTAATCTTGAACAAGTTAGTTCATTTGAGTTGTTGTGTGAACTTGCTCTAATTTCTGAAAAGTTAATCCATGAGAATGAGGTTTATATGGAGTCCTTAGCTAAGGATAATGCCAAGCACACTGTTTTCATGAGTTGTAGTAAAGGGTTTGAATGCGAGGTTCCACTCACATATAGGTTGATCATTGATGACAATGGGGATGTTCTAAGGAGTGTCATTGTCCAGAAGGTTGTCAGAGACCTTAATATGGAACAAGAACCTGATTTTTATGATAAGAAGCTGTTGAGTTTTTGTTTTGATAGTCCTGATGCTAATAGGAATACTAGTTTTGATAAGAGTGATCCCTTGGTCGGAATGACCCTCATTCAAATAGAGTTGTGTATGCTTGCTACTGCTATTCGATTCATGTTAAGGAATTTTATGTGGGTCTTTGATCCTGGAGGATTCAATCACACTTGTTACTCCAAGATAAAAAAAAGTTTCCTTCATTGGACACCAAGGTACTGAAACTAGAGGTGAGAATTGTAAGTCCTTCATGATGTCTTGTTGAAATTTGAGGCCAAATTTCTTTTGAACAAGGGGAGAGTTGTAGCAGGGTCATAGGGGGTTATCTTTTGTTGAGGTTCAATTCATTGTCCATGCGCAAGGCTGCCATTTAAGTCCAAACATGCTAAACAATCAAGTTCAGAAAGCCTAAAATATTTTTGAAACCTCTGCAGAAAAGAGCCAACTTCAAGTGATCATATCTGGATCTTTACTTGCTCAAATTTTTTGTTCTTCTTATTAAAACAATATTGAAGATGTCCTCTTTTATATGGATTTAGAATCAACAGGATTCATCAAGTAAAGTTGTCACAATAGAGATTCAAAGACTGTCACGGAGAATGCAATGCTATTTTTCTGATATGACATGTCAGTACTAAAATGTTCTTAACTCAATATTTGATTGATAGTTTTGGTTGATTCTTTTTTAGTATGAAAGCTAACGTCCATAGCTTTCATTTTAATCATCATGGGAATTTTTATTCAACCTGAGGTATGAGATATGATTTTTTGAAGTTCATGCTGAAATTTAGGAAAACTGCAGGATATTCAGAATTGACCTGTTGTCACTCAAACCCAAATATCTGGAGCTCTAGGGCACCTATAGGGTTGATTCCTTTTGGAGGTGAAAGCTAACACCTTTCGATTTCATTTGAATAATCATGGAAATTTTTAATCCATCTGAACTGGGAGATATGATTTTTCAAAGTTCCTGCTGCTGCACAAGAAGACTGATGAGCAGTCACTTCTGACCTGTACTTACTTAAAGGCTTATAACTGAAGTTTCAAGAACGTTTTTTGCATGATTCCAATTGGAGAAGGAAGCTAACTCGTATAGCTTCAATTTGGCTTCTCATGGGTCTCCTAATTATATCTGTGGAGAAAATGATAGCATCTGCAAGATGCCTCTAGAAACTGGAATGCTGCGGCACAGTTGTCAAGTGACCTGCTAGTACTCAAACCTCTGTGTCTAGAGTTTCATACATCATTTGGGGTTGCTTCTTTTTTTACATGAAATCTAACATCTATAGCTTTAAAATGAGATATCATGAGAATTAAAATTCATCCTAATATAGGAGTTATGAAGCCTGCAAGTCATGTCTGATTGCATAATGTTATACAAGTAGTCTGTTTTGCATTGGTGAGCAACATGTGCATTTCTTCCTATTTTACATGGCGTAAGTGCACATCCAAGGCTACAAATTGATCGTTGAATGATCCAAAATGTGTGAACATCATGTGGTATGAAAAGGGAGCCAAAAAAGCCTCAAAAGACTGACTTAATGATTACTATTTCAGGAAACAAACAAGACTACTTTTTGCTGAACAAGGCCTGCTTGTCTAGGATGCTTTTTCCAGTCTGTTTTCCCTCGTCTTATTAGACGACTTAGCTGTTACATTAATCTACTATGTAAGGCCTTTATGAGCCCTTAGATGTATTTGTATTCAAGGGTTGAGATAAAATTGTATGACCTATATAAGCCATGCTTATAACCTAAGAAAATCAGAATCTGAATGAATGAAAAATAAGGATTTTTTACTCTATTTCAGTTAACTTGTGCAAGTCTTGGTTAACACAAACCTCAACAAATTTGTGCTAGTCTTAGTTTGTTGGCTTAAGCTTAATCTATTCACTTGTGCTAGTCTTAGTGAGTGAGTTGAATTTAGGACTCACTGTTCTTGAATTGTCTGTGCTAGTCTTGACAGCCAAAGGTCAAGGCTTCTATCATTTGGGTTTAAACATTAGAATTCACATCAACTTGTGCTTGACTTAGTTGTTGTTTATCCTCTACCCTATCCTTTTCTTATTTGTTACAAAAACCAGAAAACTATCCCACAAAAATAGCCTTGTTTCATATGTTTTGTTGTTGCAATTTCATAACAGTCTTTGGGTGGTTTGTTTGAATCTTGAGTCATTTGCAAAACACCATTGACCCCTAAGTTGGTGTTCCTAATTGGTTATCAGAGCTATGGTTGCTCCTTGAGTAATTCATGCTTGATGTTTGGAGTGTAAACTACTAAGGTTTACAAGTTTTGATGGATGCTAGATTAGGTTCACTTAAACTGAAAACAACTTAACTAGAAATGGAGGCTGTTTTAGAGAGAGTGACTTATATCAACTGAAATTCAAAGGATATGACTTAGAGAAGCTTCCCTACAGCAAGGCACAAGAGAAGGGACTCAAAGACTAGTATTGAGACAAGTATAAAGTGTTACAGCAAGCCACAAACACCCTAGACTAAGCTCAAACAGCAAGCAAGTTAACCACAACAAGGCACAGGTATAACTAGACTCACAATACAAGACACTGATCAGACACCTTGAAGATGTATCAGGCTTGGTTCAAACTACAGCTCTTAGCACAAGTTTGATAGGTTTGATAGATTTCTCAAAGTTAAATTCATTCATTCATAAAAGTCTGACTGAAACAACATACAAAGACCTCCTTATATAGAGAGGCTGATATCTTGTGAGCCATTGGATGT
>JAIUZE010012851.1:0-19512 GCA_022085475.1 Heliosperma pusillum | reverse complement strand
AACTTATGCCTGTTTCTAGACGTATTGGTCTTTTATGTTTGATGATTCTATGAATCTTAGAAGGTGAGATGCAAGCCGGCTAAGGTTGATAGAGTTTGGATTACCGGTTGTTAACTGATTCACATGATTACCTGTTGATTAGGGTTTGAGTGTATCACGGCCATGTTTCTGAGAGGAACCTCTGAGCTAGCATACCAGCTTCCCTACCTCGAGTTATAGTTTATTATCGGTTTCACATGATAGCTTTCACATGCTAGGTTATTTGTTAGTTATCTGTTTCATAACATGAAAAGCATATCATATATGTAAAAGTTTTGTATTTTCCATATACATTGCTTTTATGTTATTCATGTTTTATTAAACTTGACATTTCGTGGCTGTGGAGAACTCGGAGTTACTCCCCACTGACTGTGGCTTCCGTGTTTATATTTAATGCGGTCGAACAGGTGGTGATGCATACTTGGGGTACATTGACGAGCTAGCGAGCGAAGTATTTACCTTGGACCTATATTCGGTTCTTAGATTGTATATTATTATACACTCTTTTATTTCAGTATTTATACGGGAGATATGTCTTCCGTCTTGTATAATTCTTATGTATAATATTAATTTTCTTTTGTAATGAACCTTTTTATTTATGACACCCTTCGTTATGTATTTAAATTATTTTTTTCTTTCCGCAAATTTGAGGGTGTCACACATTCACAGATGAGTGCAGTGCTTTATTGCAAAATAAGTCCCCTCCTAAGTTAAAGGATCCAGGTAGTTTCTCTATACCTTGCACTATAGGCACCTACACAATCGATAAAGCTCTATGCGATCTAGGTGCCAGTGTAAGCGGCATGCCCTATTCCATATGCGAAAAGTTGAATATGGGAATTCTCAAATGCACCAGTGTCACTCTGCAAATGGCAGACCGTTCTTTAAAATAACCTATGGGAGTTTTAGAAGATGTGCCTGTCAAAGTAGGAAAGTTTTTCATTCTCGTCGATTTCATCATACTAGATATGGCTGAATATTCTCAAATCCCTATCATTTTAGGAAGGCCATTTCTACACACTGCCGGAGCAGTAATCGATGTTAAAAATGGAAAACTGACACTAGAAGTAGGTGATGATAAAGTCACCTATAACTTGAACAGTGCAATGAAAAGCCCCATGCTATAAGAGCCTTGTTGTTTCATTGATATTGTCGACTCCATTATTGATGAATCTCTGTATCCATCAATAATCGAGGATCCTTTAGAGGCAATCTTGTTGTTAGAAGATATCTCTGAGAATGACAATTTTGAGATCAGTGAGCTGGAAAAAGATCTGACCAGAAAGGAGATACCGTCAGAAGAAGTTAAAGAGTTCATAAGCTTGATCGATACTCCTGCCAAGGCAGAAGTACATTAACTTGAACTAAAACCTCTTCCTTCGAATCTAAAATATGCTTTTTTAGATGAATTTGAGTATTGCCCAGTCTTAGTGAGTGCTCTCCTAGATGAAAATCAGTTAACCTCACTATTGACTGTCTTGAAAAAGCATAGAAAGGCAATAGGTTACAAACTCGAAGATTTAACCGGCATAAACCTAGACTTTTGCATGCATAGAATCAATTTAGAAGGAGGCCAAAAACCTTGTGTTCAAGGTCAACGCCGTCTTAATCCCAACATGCAGGAAGTAGTTAAAACTTAAGTTATGAAATTGCTAGATGATGGCATAATTTATGCAATCTCTGACTCTAAATGGGTCAGCCCTGTTCAAGTTGTTCCCAAGAAAGGAGGAACAACAGTAGTCAAAAATGAGAAGAATGAGCTCATCCCCACAAGGATTGTGACGGGATGGCGTATGTGTATTGACTACAGAAAGCTGAATCAATCAACTAGAAAAGATCACTATCCTCTACCCTTCATTGACCAAATGCTAGAGAGGTTAGCTTGTCACAAATATTTCTATTATCTAGATGGTTACTCAGGATTTTTCCAAATCCCTATCCACCCTGAGGACCAAGAGAAAACCACCTTCACCTTTCCCTATGGTACTTTTACTTATCGCAGAATGCCATTTGGCTTGTGTAATGCACCTGCCACTTTTCAGCGTTGCATGACCAGTATCTTCTCAGATTTTGTTGAATCTATCATGGAAGTATTTATGGACGACTTTAGCGTCTATGGCATTTCCTTCGATCATTGTTTGACAAATCTATCCAGAGTTCTAAAACGCTGTGAAGAAGTCGACCTTGTTCTCAACTGGGAAAAGTGTCACTTCATGGTGAACGAAAGTGTGGTTTTAGGTCACATCGTTTCAGAAAGAGGTATAAAAGTAGATCGAGCTAAGATCCAAGTTATTGAACAGCTGTTACCCCCTGCCAATGTAAAAGGAATCAGGAGTTTCCTTGGCCACGCTGGTTTCTACCGACGATTCATAAAAGATTTTTCAAAGATAGCCAAGCCCCTGAGTGAGCTCCATTTTAAGGATGCACCTTTCAATTTCACAAAGGAATGCCTTGAGGCATTCAACAAAATCAAACGTGCCTTAATCACCGCACCTATAATCCAGTCGCCCGATTGGAATATGCCTTTTGAACTGATGTGCGATGCGAGTGATTATGCCGTAGGAGTTTTTTTAGGGCAAAGAAAGGAAAAGTTTATTCATGCGATTTACTATGCTAGTAAAACCCTAGATCCTGCCCAAATCAACTATGCCACCACTGAGAAAGAACTTCTCGCCATTGTCTATGCCTTAGACAAATTTCGCTCGTACCTAATAGGATCAAAATTAATTGTTTACACTGACCATGCTGCCTTGAAATATCAGCTTTCAAAGAAAGAGGCAAAACCTAGACTTATCCGATGGATTTTACTCCTTCAAGAGTTTGATCTAGAGATCCGAGATAAGAAAGGAGCAGAGAATGTAGTCGCTGACCATCTCTCAAGGATAAGAGTAACTGAAATAGGATTACCAACGACAATTAATGATTCGTTCGCTGATGATTCATTAATGGCAATTGCGGACTCTTCTCCTTGGTATGCTGATATTGCCAACTTCCTTGTCAGTCGCCAGCTACCCTCCGACCTTTCTTATAACCAAAGAAAGAGATTTTTGCATGATGCAAAATTTTTTGTTTGGGATGACCCCTATATTTTCAAGCAATGCTCAGATTGTCCGTAAAGACGTTGTATCCCCTAGTGGGAAGTAAAAGAAGTTTTCGAAGGATGCCACTCATCTGCTTATGGTGGTCATCATGGTCCGTCCAAGACCGTAGCTAAAGTCTTACAATCCGAGTTCTTCTGGCCCTGGATGTTTAAAGATTCAAGAGACTTTGTTATGGCTTGTGATGCTTGTCAACGAATGGGTCAAATATCCAAAAGACATGAAATGCCTCAAAACGGCATATTAGAAGTCGAGATATTCGATGTCTGGGGTATTGACTATCAAGGACCATTCCCTTCTTCAAATGAAAATCGTTACATTTTAGTCATTGTCGACTATGTTTCAAAGTGGGTAGAAGCAATTGCCACCCCCACCAATGATGCTAGAGCTGTGATACGACTATTTAAAAAGATCATCTTTCCGCGTTTTGGTGTACCCAGAGCCGTGATAAGTGATCGAGGAACTCATTTTCGAGAAAAGCAGTTAGACACTCTGCTTGCCAAGTATGGTGTGTATCACAGACGAGGATTAGCCTACCACCCTCAGACCAGCGGTCAAGTATAAGTCTCGAACAGAGAGCTAAAAACAATTCTTCAAAAGGTTGTCTCGAAATCTAGAACAGATTGGAGTAATAAGCTCGATGACACCTTATGGGCTTATCGCACAGCTTTCAAAACCCCGATTGGAACATCTCCCTATCGATTGGTTTATGAAAAGGCCTGTCATCTCCCCGTTGAGTTAGAGTACAAAGCTCACTGGGCTATCAAAGAACTCAACTTAGACACTAAGCTTAGCGCTGATAGACGACTTTTGCAACTCAATGAGCTAGAAGAGTTTAGTTTGCAAGCTTACGAGAATTCTAAGATCTATAAAGAGAAAACGAAGCGTTGGCACGACAAGAGGATAATCAGAAAAGAATTCAATGTCGGTGACCAAGTACTTCTCTTCAACTCCCGTTTGAAAATTTTTCCGGGAAAACTTCGATCAAGATGGTCTGGACCATTCACTGTCACATATGTAAGCAAGTACGGTTATGTGGAAATAATGACTAGTAATGGTGAAAATTTCAAGGTCAATGGACATCGATTGAAACTATACTATAGCAATTCCATTATCGGATGCTTAGATATTGTCTATATCGAGCGTCAATCCCCAACCAAATGATTTCATAGAAGAATTCGTCGAGCGAGACGTTAAACTAGCGCTTCTCGGGAGGCAACCCGTGTTTTCCTTTCTTTTTGCATTTTATTTTTGCTTTCCCTTTTTTGTTGTTTTGTTAGATTTACTTTGCAGATGAAAGAGTTCTTGAAGAATCTATGAAGACCTTCCTTGTCAAGTCCAAAAGACTAGCTTGGGGGAGTCCGCGCTGACTAGTAAGCTTCACTCTCCTTTCATCTTTTTCCCTTTTTACCTTTCTTCCCATTAAGCATCTCGTTGTATATTTCGTCTTTGTGCTCACATTGAGGACAATGTGATGTTTAGCTTGGGGGAGGGATTGCATTTTCCCATTCTGCATTTTAGTTGTTTATATTTTTCGAATTTTTGAATAAGAAAAGAGAAAAATTTAAATTTTTGAACATCATTGAATGCTTTAAATGCTTTGCTTGCTTGTTTACTATGCTATCAGGTTACATTTCCCAAAATTAGAACTTTCAAAAGATAATGATTCAATATTCATTGAATTGTGCATACACGGGGAAGTCTTGTACATGTGGGAAAATATCCGTATATTTCTCCTCTAAATTTCAGGATTATAACAACATTATAAGATACGAAATAACGAGTCATATATGAAAATAACAATATGAATAAGAGATACAAATCAACCTTTGGTCCTTGCAAATTGGCCTAAGAACAATATCAAAAGTATGATATCTCCTACTAGTTGCACCCAAGATGCTCCTTGATATGCCTTAATCGTGCTAGAACGTTTATACAAAAATTACTGCTAATTTTATGTGAGGTTTGATGATCAGATCTAGAGAGAAAAATTGACAGAAAAAAAAAAATCACCCTAGTCTTGTTGTGTTTGTGCCGTCACATTCACCACCAAAAAACCCTAGGTCTTTTTTTTTTCTTCTTCTTTTTATTCTCCCTTAATCATACTAGCTAGGTTTTCCTAAAATAAGAAATTGCAATTGGGATACTATCCAAACCCATTTGGACCGAGTAGTTATATCCATTTATTGCTTCATATTTTTCGGTCACACCTAGTAAATAACATCCATTGTATTATTATAATTATCGTCACTAATATCGTCATCTTATTAATAAGTCCACTCAACCTTTTGCAGTCGATTTATTAATACATGGCTGACAATATTTACAATAATTATTACGAGTAATACATTTGCTTAATTAAATATAACGGTTTATATTTAATCACGAATTAACTGATTAGTTCGTTTAAGCTAACATTATTTACATTAATTAAATATAACATTTATATTCAATTTACGAATTAACAGTTTAATCCGTCTATCATCATCATTTTTGACTAACCTTTTAGTCAAATACATCGACTAACCTTTTAGTCGTATAAGGCATCAATATGACTATATTATTCATATAATCACCTCTCTCAGACACATCCTATAGGTGTGACTTATAGGGACCAGTTGATCACCGCCATAATAAAATGACAATAACGTCAAACTTCTAGCGAGCCAACCGTTATTGATAAACGTTAATCAACTGATTATTATACAAAGTATACCCTGTGAACCTACAGAGATTTATTTATGTTATTGCACTAGCTACAGCTAGGTTGGCCTGAGCCTTGCCCTTACCTTTGCCCTTGTTTGAAATCATGAGAACGTCCTGTTTCAGACTCCCACTCAATTTCAGATCACTCTCGGTCTGTACGAGAAGTGAGTGGAGCTGATGAAGACTCTTCTTCATATCATTCATATAGTAATTTGCCTTGAAAAGGGCAAAACCATCATGAAGTGAATGAAGAACGCGGTCAATGACGATCTTCTCATCGATTTTGCAACCAAGTGCCTCCAGTTTCTCGACATTCTCAATCATATCAAGAATGTGTGGGCTAATCGCTTGGCCCTTCTGGAGTTTCGCCTCAAAGAAGCGATAGGTATGCTCATAGCTAACGATCCTCGGAGCTTTCGAGAACTCGTTAGAGAGCGTGGTGAAAATTTTATTCGCACCATAGGCAATGAATCGCCTTTGAAAATTTGATTCCATTGAAAAGATGAGTACGTTCTTTATCGCACCCGCCTCCATCATGAAATCACTATAAGCAAGTGATTCATTGGCTCCTGCATTGGGGCCTGGGTTGGGCGGTAGTGGCTCAATCAAGTACTTGAGCTTACCGTCAGCAATGGCAGCATTCCGTAATGCCGCCTCCCAGTCCGCAAAGTTGGACCCGTTATTCTTCAGTCGCGTTGACTGATTCATATTGTCCATGAAGATCTTAAGCCAGGACTCACGTCCGAGCGTGGCACTTGGCATTGGGTCATCAGTATGGCCATCCATTTGTTATTAGCAGTTATATCTGTATATAACGAATTCAAAAACAGTGAAAAGGAAAATAAATATGATAAGTATTCATCGTTTTAAATTTAAGTCTAATGCAAAAACTGTTGAATGCGATGACTCGTGCATTTATACAATTGACCTCCCTCAAGAATTTTATAAATGATCCCAAGACTCAATTTCTGTAAATTGATAAGCCAACCTCTTGGCTAATTCTACTTTTAGACTTCCTGGTCGATAAATTTCTGTAAATTCTATCTTTAGTCCATCATAATCACGAGATATTACTCGTACTATAATGTTGAGATAAAAATAGGTCAACACTCACTACTTACCCAACGTAGAAGGGGTCATGTTATGACTTCCGACGAAGAAGGGGTTCATAGTAGTTTTCCCTATAAAGACTAGTCTCAAATTTAGTTATAGGGGAAGGTCCCATCATCTTAACTTTAATTTATTTTAAGTGAACGAATGTCTAGCAACTCGAGAATGATTTAAACTAAGGTGATGGCCCTAAAAGCGAGTGACATCTGTATGTCCATGATTAAATATTCAAACTATATGAAACATTTTTCATGCATTTTAGGTGGTTTGGTTTAGGTGGAATATGATGCAATTATCTATCATGTGAAAGAGAACGAAAACGAGAAAATACGTAAACTATTACAACGGTCCTAGTGTGGCCTATCTACCAAAATGAACAGTAAATACAAGTTTGGAATCCATCCTTATGGACCCGAGAAGCTTGACTTGATGTTCCATCTTGGTCCATGTAGCGGGAGTGAGCATCCGATCTCCGTCTCTAGTCTTCTTAAAATTACATTTCAAAAACTACAAAAGTAAACCTATTTACATTCTAATTCCCAAAACATAATTAAAAGGATAAAAAGATACGAGATCTCAAAAATACATCCAAACCATGTTTCCATCATTAGGAAAACATGATTAACTAAGGCCACACTAGGTATTACATTTTAAACCAATTGCAAAAATACGTAAATAAAATCATTCATTCATTCAAACAACATAAATAAAATGCATCAACTAAATAAATTATTCATTCAAGACATAATTCCGTAATTATAAAGAGTAATTTATCCAAACCACCTTTTAAACTGATTAAATCATGTGATTATTCCTTAATAAGTCACAAAATTCGTATCAAACAAATCCAACTTTAACATTATTTTAAACCGCTTTAAAATAATTAGGTATCATATAATTGTGAACAGATTCACAACAAACGAAAAAAAAAAAAAAATTTTCAAAACAGCCCCTACGGCTGGAAAAAAACAGCAGCAGCCAAAAAATTTTTTTTTTTTCTTTTCTCGAAAACAGCAGTACGGGTACTGTTCACATAACAACAGCAAAAAATTTTTTTTTTTTTTCTTTCGTTTTTTTTTTTTAGGTTCAATTAACACAAAAAAAAAACTTTGATGAATAGAAATCGTTTATGGTTGCTATTAGAACAAGATTAACATATTAATTAATGAAACAAGATCAATCGTATATGCTAAAAACTATATAGCAAAAAAAAACAAATTTTTAATCTCATTTACAAAACGAATCCATTTACGTTTTAATTTAATCTTTATTAAATCAAACATCTACAAATTTTCACATGATTATTCTAACCGATTAAAATACCAATATGAAAAATCAAATGGAACAAGAACAACCAAAATCGAAGGCGAAAAAAAAAATTGAAACTACACGGCACATATGAAAAAAAAAAACAGTCCGTTGTAAAAAAAATTTCCGACGCAAAACAAGATGCAAAATCCATAATATGAAATTCATAAAATATAATTTTGTAGCCTTATGCTCTGATACCACTTGTGGGAAAATATCCGTATATTTCTCCTCTAAATTTCAGGATTATAACAAAATTATAAGATACGAAATAACGAGTCATATATGAAAATAACAATATGAGTAAGAGATAAAAATCAACCTTTGGTCCTTGCAAATTGGCCTAAGAACAATATCAAAAGTATGATATCTCCTACTAGTTGCACCCAAGATGCTTCTTGATATGCCTTAATCGTGCTAGAACGATTATACAAAAATTACCGCTAATTTTATGTGAGGTTTGATGATCAGATCTAGAGAGAAAAATTGAGAGAAAAAAAAAAATCACCCTAGTCTTGTTGTGTTTGTGCCGTCACATTCACCACCAAAAAACCCTAGGTCTTTTTTTTTATTCTTTTTTTTTTTATTCTCCCTTAATCATACTAGCTAGGTTTTCCTAAAATAAGAAATTGCAATTGGGATACTATCCAAACCCATTTGGACCGAGTAGATATATCCATTTATTGCTGTAGATATATCCAAACCCATTGTGTTTGTGTCATATTTTTCGGTCACACCTAGTAAATAACATCCATTGTATTATTATAATTATCGTCACTAATATCGTCATCTTATTAATAAGTCCACTCAACCTTTTGCAGTCGATTTATTAATACATGTCTGACAACATTTACAATAATTATTACGAGTAATACATTTGCTTAATTAAATATAACGGTTTATATTTAATCACGAATTAACTGATTAGTTCGTTTAAGCTAACATTATTTACATTAATTAAATATAACAGTTTATATTCAATTTACGAATTAACAGTTTAATCCGTCTATCATCATCATTTTTGACTAACCTTTTAGTAAAATATCTCGACTAACCTTTTAGTCGTATAAGGCATCAATATGACTATATTATTCATATAATCACATCTCTCAGACACATCCTATAGGTGTCACTTATAGGGACCAGTTGATCACCGCCATAATAAAATGACAATAACGTCAAACTTCTAGCGAGCCAACCATTATTGATAAACGTTAATCAACTGATTATTATACAAAGTATACCCTGTGAACCTACAGAGATTTATTTATGTTATTGCACTAACTGTGGAGGACACTGGCTCCAACTGTACACAGTAGGCATGGAATGAATCTATAGATGAGTACGCTTGATCTTGACATTTGGCAAGTTACATATATTGTAAGGTAGAACCTCCTTAGGCTGGTACATCTATACCCAGTCTCATCTAGGTGTGTGTAGTTCTCCTTGTGATATGTGTCATGTTAAAACGCATAAGTATGGTTCTCATTTCATTCCTATAAGCATTGCATTCATGATTCACTAAGATTTGAAGCCTTTTTCACTTTAAATTACCCCTCAAAATTAGCCCCTTTCATACAAATGTTTCACAAGATAATAGCTACATATAAAAATTGCCTACCTTTTAATCTAGTAGCTAGACTATGGTGTATGGGTGCTCTTTTGAGAAGATTTTATTCCTTGACGACAAAGTGAATTTGGGAGAAACGAAAATGTTTAAGAAGTGATGTTATGTTCAGAAAAATGAAAGAAAGAAAAAAATGAAATAGAAAAATGAAAAAAATTGAAAAAGAAAAAATCAAAAAAGAAATAAAAGAAGAAGTTGTGAGTATCTCCTCAAAATTTTAATTCAATATTCAGAAGGAGTTTACCCTTGTGTTTCGTGTGTAATAAGCCAATTTGTTGCTTTTGGCTTCGTTTTTCGTCTTTTGGGAATTAATCAAAAGTTTAGATTGAGTATTCATTTATCATTGGTCAGTTGCTAGCTCATTCTAACCTTCACATGACCATAACTGTTTATCCACCTTTCACCCATTTCCCAAAGCCTTCTTCATATTTTCTTTTCCGGCTTCTTTTCTATGTGCATTATGATTTTTGACTTGTAATTTGAATTGTTTACCATATTAGACTGCACACACATTTTCATAAGTCGTAGATAGGTGAGTGTCTCAAAAACATTTACACATAAAGAAATCACCTTTTACATACATGAGTGTTCGAGTGTGCCGTGAGAGTCCATTTGTCAAAAGATCATGCAAGAGCCGAAAATTCTGTAGTAAAATTCTTTGCGCTGCGCCGTTATGTAAATCTCAGCCATGTTTATGTATCATTCTTGCCCACGTTGTTTTTGGGCTATGATTCATTATGTTTCCAAAGTTTTACGTTGAGATTTGATTCTTGATGGTGTAGTAGCCAATGCTTGCAACCCTTGTCCTGGTATTGTTTGTTATGTTTGCTTGAGGACAAGCAAAGGTTTAGCTTGGGGGAGTTTTATAAGTGAATATTTGTATGATTTTAACCCCCGATTTAGCTCGGTTTTGTATATCATTTGTGCTTTGTTAAGCCATTTTATGAGCTAATATCGTCTTCTAGGCGAATTCCTATGTTCTAACCTGTTTTGTAGGGAAAGTGACGTATGTACGCCCTTTTTCTATATTCCCGAGCCTATGCCTAGAACTCGACGATTTGAAGAAGCAAGCTTGACCAAGTCAAAGGCATTTCAAGAAGGTTCACTAATTCAAAAGAAAGAAGAAGCAAAGGTGATTTCGCAGTTGTCGGAAGATCGATCAGTTAGGCGAAGGAATCATCGCTTTACATCAAACCCTATCAACAAACTCGACTCAAGAGGTCAAGGGGGATAATGGAAGTCAAGTCATATGCAAGGGGAGATGAAACGAAGGTCAAAGCTTCTAGAATGCAACTTACCCGATCTGGTAAGTGGTGTACCCGATCGGGTATCCCTGCTGCTTCGAGCAATTGCTTCGACTTCCTCCTTTTGTCTTATATGTTCAATGCATGACCCTTTCCCCACGAAACCCTACTGCTATATAAAGAGAGCTCCAGCCACCACTTCAACACACATCTCTGCATACTTCACTTCTTTTATCTTCTTACAATTCTCTTTAGATTAGAAACTCTAGTTTAGATCATTTTCTCCTTTCTTTTGTCTTTTATTTCTTAGTTTATTTCTGTCTTTTCTACATCAAATCCTTAGCTTAGATCAATAAGAATTTCATCCTTGAAATCTCCTTTGGGTGGTTCAAGTATTGTAATTTGTGGATCGACTATTCTATGCAAGGAATTTCTATTATTGTTGTCATTATCGTCGTTGATCGTCATCTAGGTATTCCTAATTTACCTTTTGTTTAAAGTCTTTATGTTTCTTGTTTGATTGCTATTTCCTTTACATGTTATTCTAGATTCAATTTCAATATCGTTATAATCATTTCATTTCCCTAGTTTATCCATTTAGCGTCGTTATTATCGCCATATAAAGAGTTTTAAAATATTGTCAAAACCAAATAAACATGTCTATCCTAGTTTTTATTATTATCATCATCGTAGATATAAACATCACCATGAGTGAGTAGTCGTTTTTCTAGGGTGTAGGGTAGCCATGTAGGTCGATTAAAAGATGATAATTGGATAAAAGAAATTGTGCTTTTAAAATATCGTGTGTATGCATCTTTGGACTAAAACGATAGTTGACGATTCCTGATCAAAATCATTGACTAGAATGGAATTCTTTTCCAAGGTAGAAATACGTGAATTGAATAGACAAAGCATGACATGGTAGATTGAGACCTAGTAAATTGCCTAAAAGCCTGCTAGACCATCTGATCTATGATTGTAATGAACACATCATTCTTACGAACTCACAATGAATTATTTGAATGTTCTCAATCCAATTTCATCAATATGTTAATCTACATGTGTGAACCTACTTCCCTAGATTCTTTTCATCATTGTTAATTCATCACTTGCTTTATTGTTTTCGTTTTCATTGCTTTTATTTTGTTTTCATTTATGCTTTTTATTAGTTTAGAAATCAAAACCCCAAAACCCAAAAACTCGTTAGATAAAATCTAATTGCAAGACATCTCACATTCTATAGGAAACACCATCTCCCTGAGGATCGATCCCTACTTCCCTAATTACATTAATTTGTTATTAGCCTAGTCTGGGTAATTATCTTTGACCAGGGCTTGCGACAGGCCTGATCAATTTACTGGCCAGGGGTTATATTGTGTATATAACTAAATGATTATGATAGCATATAGGGATTGTGTATGCTAACGGTGATGTTTTGAATGATTTGGGGTATTGATAATGTGAAAGTGTTATGTTAGTTTTGATGGTAACTTAATATAACATTACTTTGTTACGTTTTGGTCGCACACCCCATTTCTCGTATGAAGCATTAGAGATTGTTATGTGGTATTGTGTTATGATAAACTCGGTTGTGTAATCAAGTAAATGTGTTTTATCTATCTTTGTGATAGAGTAAAAAAAATCCTGACTTTGTGATCAAGTGTTGTAACGCCTTGCTTAAGTGGCCAAGTGGGAGCATTGACTCGGTTATGTGGCCGAGTGGGAGTATTGAATTTTGAAACGGCCACATTATATGTGGGAGTTACTTATACAATACTAATAATAACCCCATTAAGTATACCATTAATCTCCACATTCATGTGTGAGTAAATGAGTGTTTATGGGGTCATTGTAACTCTTCTTTTGTAAGATTACAAATAGTTCAAGAGACCATATTTTGCATATGGTAATTGACACACACGATACACACAAAAAGAAACAACTCTATAGGCTAAGTCCACCATCAATATGGGACTTGAGATTTGGGGCGTGGACATATTCCGGGACTCTAGTAGCCGCCGGAGGTACGATATATGGTAGTGGGCAGTTAGCGAACACAACGATCCGATCGCTTCCGCATTAAGGTAAGTCCTTATTTTCCAACAAGAAGAAACAAGCACGAGCAGCTTGGGGTAAAAATGATGAAGTGTGGCAAATTTGCAAGACATTTGGACATGTTGGTTATAAGAATTAGCTTTTTAAAGTTGTTATTTCAAACACATATTAAATAATACGTATTCTTTTTAACATATTTGTGCGATCGAAATATTGTGGTTAGTGCAACTATTACCCGTTAATAATAAATTGAATTTTTTCACATAACAATTTTTATGTTATACCCTCTTCTCGTAGAATCGTATTAAGGACATCTATTTTCGTTACAATTTTCTACTTCCGATCCATGCACCTTGATCTTACTTCCTAACATCCGCTTTTTGAATGTTTTATTTTCCATTAGCAATTAAGTTTATTTTTTGGTGTAAATACTATTGTTTCATTTATATTTAATTTCGCATAAGATAGAAATTCCATTACACATGTCTTTCTTGCCAAGTACTTTGTACTATAATGCTGAATTTATTTATCTCATTCATATGTCGCTTTTTGTTTATATTATTATTAATCAATGAACCATCGTGTACGAGACAAAATGAATAAATAAAATCGTTAATATTATATAAGGAATGTGCATAAATATATAAATAAAGAAAATTTATATTAATGGAAATAAATTTAAACTATGTCAAATAAAGTGTGGATTAACATAAATAAATTTATGTCCATAGTGTAGTTCATCAACGTTTTAATTTTGATAATTTTACTTGGCTACAGTTTTAAAAAGAGTAAGACATGAATTTTTTGGCAGATGCTATTGGCGTGTATAATAAAAAAGTTTACTTAACTTTAGTTGGGATTCACGATAAAGATCGCTTGTGAAATCTTGAATTGTGTTTATGTATAACTTTTAAAAGTAATTTGTGTGTTTATAAATCTTCTACACTTCGGAACAAACGAAATAAGACATATAAATTTCATTTAGGCCATTTTGGGATTTGAAGAGGTGATCGACGACTCATCCATTACGGGCATGGGCTAGGCCACTGTAAGAAATGGACTATATGTGTGCGCTGAGTCAGGTCCCGCCAAATGTGTGAGCCCATTATGTGAGCCCAAACGCGTCCCTAATGGGCGAAATCAGGCTTTTCGGCCTAAATGGGTTTTTGGTACTTAGAATATACGCTTTACGGATGAAAATAAGTAGACATGGCAAAACTGAGCCGTCGCAAATGCCCAAACTCGTGTAACGTAACTCGACTCCAGCCCGCACCCCAATTGAGGACTCGAATATGAAAGAGAGCAATTGAACCGACCTGAATGTTAATTATCATATTCTGATAATCATATCCAAATAACGTGATAACAAAAAACCCGAAAATGACCCGAACCCGAAATTACCAGGCACAACTCGATATGTATTCTTGCGAACCAGAACAACGAAAACTCGAGCTAACCTGGCCTTGTTCACCCATTTGCCAGGTTTAGAGTAGCATAAGACCTTCAACAAACAAGTACTTTATTCGTTTATAAATTTTATAAAATATGATGAAGCGGTTATGTATTGTTCTCCGAAAACGTAATATAGACAAGCATCACCACTTTATAATGAATAGTCATCCACTTGTAGATACGATTTATTCTAAATAGACATCGTTTTTAAATCTCAATAAATATACATTATTCTCTAAAGAGTTGTTTATAATTTTAACAAGGGGTTAATAATTTTTATTAAAAAAGCTATTCGTTTATTTATAAATGCGGTCAGGGCTAAGACGATTTGGAACGTTTAAACTAAAGAAAGTAATAATTTTTTACGATAACTTTTGAAATAATGATTATTGGTCACCACTGGAAAAAAATAGGATTTGATAAACTGAAAAATGTATAAATATCTTTCTTACTTAATGTTGGATTAAAACCATTTAAAACTTCTTAGTATAATTAATATATGGTCAAATAAACGCTTTCAAATATTTTTAAAAAAACTTAGTTCTTTGAATGTCAATTTATATTTATAGGTAAAGATAAAGAAATAGACATCCACTCGTAGATACGATTTATTTTGAAAGGACATCCTTTTTAAATCTCAATAAATATACATTAGTCTCGAAAGAGTTGTTTATAATTTAACACGGGGTTAAAAATTTTTATTAAAAAATTTATTCCATTATTTATAAATGTGGCAAGGGCTGGGACAAATTTTAGTATAAACGCTTGTCCTTAATTAAATCCAAAAATACATATGGTCGTTTTGGGTTCATCCCTAGGCTTTAGGCTTATATGGGCCAAAATAATAGCCCAAGCGTTTTAAAAAAGCGGGTTAGATCAGCTAAGACAATTTTATCACCTCTAACGATTTGGAACGTTTAAACTAAAGAAAGTACTCCCTCCTATTTCATGTATTCTTCCCTTTTCATTTGAGCTATAGGATTAAGGAAATGAATATGGACCACACAAAAGTTTATACCCACATACAATTAAATATGGGTCACACAAAACACACAACCGCACCTCCAAAAATGGAAATAGGGAAGAAAACATGAATGGACCAAATAGGAAATAGGGAAGAATAGATGGAATAGGAGGGAGTATTAAATTTTTAACGATAACTATTGAAATAGAGAATATAGATTAATGCTGGAAAAAAATAGAATTTAATAAACTGTAAAACGTATAAATATCATTCTTTTTTTTTCGGGTAGAATGTAAGTATATTAAAATCAAGTGTCACAGTTTTACAAAATCAATTACAATAAATGGCCAAATGGAGGTAGAACTACGACACTTAGTTCTTTAAGACATGTTGAATCCAATCCTTATCCTTATTACACATTACACTAGTATTACTCCCTCGAACTCGAGCAATAATGACTTTGATAATCTGGTCCACCAGCAGCCCATGCATCTTCACACAAAGATTCAATCTCGCATGGTTTCTAATAGTCAAAATCATGTATGCCATACCCAAATGACAAGCATATATGATCTTCCTTTGAAGTAGGTTTATTCTCCTTCCATTTCTGAACCACTCCACTATGTCCTCAGGCCTGAATTGCACCTGTAATTTCACTTGAAGCATGGACAAACACATCCTGCTGAATTGACAATTTTAGAATAGATGCTCATGATTCTCAATAAAGTTACCACAATTATAGCAATCTTCATCATCACCAAAATCCATAACTTTCATTCTATCATTAGTAGGCAAACGCCTATGTTGAAGGAGCCAAAAAATAAATGAATGACAAAGCATACACAGCCTATTCAAAGTAACATGGAACCAACCTACACTATGTTGCATAAGAATTAGCCACTGATATCCCTTATGTAGTGTGTAATTATCATTGGAACTGCCCCATTTATCATCAGTATACCCATCTTTAAAAGTAACCATACATGATCATATTTTCCTCCATGACAAGCTACAGTCAGTTGGAGGAGTATAAATATCATTCTTACTTAATGTTGGATTAAAACTATTTAAAACTTCTTAGTATTATTAATATATGGTCAAATAAACTCTTTTGAATATTTTACAAAAATCTTTTTTCTTTGAATGTCAATTTATATTTATATGTCAAGATAAAGAATATCTCATTCTATTTTAACATTAAAAATATATAATTTAGAAGATAAAATATAACATGAATAAACGTAAATATGTTAAAACATATAAGCCAACGTAACACACTATATATAATAACTGCAACTACACCTTTGAATTAATATAGTAACTTAGCTTGCATAAATGTTACATTGAATATAGTTACGTAACCAAAAAACTAATGAAGATAATATAAAAACATTTGATTGTAAAAAAAAAACTCATCGTTATTAATAAGGAACATAAATTACCTTTAGCTATATATTAACAATAATTTATATTTATTATATCTAGAAAAAACGTAAAACGCAAACTACATATATAAATTAGAACGATAAGATCATTTGTTTTCCAACAACTAGCTTACACTTGTTTTATATTTCTACTTTTTTGGGGCGAGAGAGAATATTAACAATAAATAGGAATAGTTAAATAAACTTTCATCATGGAGTCAACACCAATCACTATCACTCTTCTCCTAATTTCATTATTTATCATTGCAGAATACGGTTTTGCTATAGAATCTGCTCCTGCGCCAAGCCCTAAGGCAACCGATGATTTTCAAAAATGTGCAACTGATTTAGGCAAAACTTGTGGTGATGTCATATCTAAATATATATATTTCAACGGAAAAACTGTTTCAAAAGAATGTTGTAGCGCTTTGTTAAACGTCGGCGAGGATTGCCACGATCTTCTAACAGAAGTGACAATAGTATACTTGCATCTTCAGAAGAAACAAGCACGAGCAGCTTGGGGTAAAAATGATGAAGTGTGGCAACTTTGCAACACATTTGGACATGTTGGTTATAAGAATTAACTTTTTAAAATTTTAATTTCAAACACATTTTGAATAATACGTATACGTTTTAACATATTTGCGCAATCGAAATATTGTTGTAACACCCGCAAATGTACCCTATTTTTATAAGTAAAATATTTTACGGATACGTTTCAGCGAAATTTAGTTTTAATTTAGAATTTAATTTTCCGAGTCGAATTTAGAATTTCCGAGTTCGTATTTGGATTTTACGCGAGAATTCAAGTAAATCCCGTCTTAAGCCGTCTTTGACTTTTCTTGACTTTTCCACTTACTCTCTTCTTATACTCCCTTTAACCTATCTTTCCCTCACAACTCATTTCTTTCTTCATCACTAAGAAACAAAAGAAAACCTTGCCTCCATTTTTGATCCAAGCTTAGATTCGTCATATCTCTTTCATTTCTCGCTCAAATTCACGTAAGTTCGTCTTATTCTTCCCCTCTTATCTTCCTCTATCCGTATTGATAATAAAATTACCGTCTTTCTCGCTTTTTAAATTATCCGTCTTTCTCAAGGTGAATGATATTCATCTTTTGTATCTAATTGTAGGTGGAGACTTTCTAGAAATCGATTAAAGACGCGAAAAGGTAACGGTGAAGGGTTACTCGATATCATTTACGTGTTTTATGTGTTTTCTAGGCTAGTAATCGTATTTAGATTATGGTTAGTATGCTTAGGACTTGTGTTGTTGTTAATGGATGTTATTAGTTGTTAATTGATATGAGAATTGATGGTTTGTGATGATAAATGAGGATTTTTGTTGTTGGTAACTTGTTGGGATTTGATCGTTCCTGAATCCCGTGAAGGACGCTGGCTGCGTTGTGGGACGCTGGCTGCGTCACGGGACGCAGGCTGCGTCGTGGGGGCGCTGGCAGCGTTATGCGCGGTCGACTGCAGTTTTCCTGCACTGACCCCTTTTCGTAAAATGATCATATCTCCTTCGTTACTTGCTTGTTTTGGGCTTGTGACATCCCGTTGGAACCGTAAGAGGATAAGCTATCACCTGCATTTAGAATTTCTTCATTTTCATGTCTAGAACTCTAGTTATGACCGTTTTAAGTGGACCCTTGTTTTAGTTGGTTTCCAAACAACGTTGTTTTGGAGAGGTGATCTATGTTTTTATTCATTATGCTTCATAAACTTGTTCTTATGCTTATGTATCATGTATTGATTCATTTTTATCATAGTTAAGTTTATTTAATTCCCTTATCACATGTTTTGTGACGGTTTTTGGTATGTCCCACTTTGAGTCGGTTTTTACAAATGTTACGGTTTGAGCACTATTTTGTTATGTGCTTTGTACTCTCATTCCCTTGGCTACCTCCACGTTCGTAAGGCTGGAATGTCGGAACGGGGAGGTATCCTACTGATTAATTGCATGTGTTAGTGGGCATACGACGACGTTGTTGGGAGGCGAACGCATTGCGTTGATCGACCCGGCCGTCAAATGTTGTGTACTTGCGAGGTGGTGTTATTTGCATGTAGCGTACCGCTTGTTATGAGGCTTGAGCTCTTTTCCGCCTCTTTCGTGAATTAATCTACCGAATTTGGGGTACTCGGCGTCTAATGATTGACCGAGTCTTGGATGCGAAACGCTTTATCGCATGTCGAATCGGAAAATGTGATTCCGAGAATCTGGTCAGGTTTAGATTAGGACTAGGAACCGTATTATTATCGTCGTCCTACCAGGAGGAAATTAGTCTACATATACGAAATGAATTGAATCGTGTATGCGTTCAGGGAATATTTTATCCCGTGGGTGCCTTTTAATCATACTTGCCATGTACACGGTGCTAGTGCGTTTCATTTACCGTGAGAGAGGTCGTCATTGTATTGTTATGTGTGGATGGGTGATTACATGATTGATTATTCATGATCATACCATGACTTGGCATGGTTT
>JAIUZE010012850.1:0-11629 GCA_022085475.1 Heliosperma pusillum | reverse complement strand
GTCCTAATACTTCACTTGCTCGTGTCCCTTTTCCCGTAAAAGGAGCATGAGTCATCTTGCCTAGAAGACAAGATTCGCATACGCCATAAGATTCGTAATCGAATGGTTTGAGTACTTTGGATGAAACAAGTCCCTTTATGCGTCGTTCGTTTATGTGCCCTAAACGACAATGCCAAAGGTATGATTGATTAGGTTCACCTGTTTTGAGCTTCTTGTTTTCTACATGATAGACCTCTTTTGCAATATCTAGAACATAAATACCTCCAATAGAAATGGCCTCACCATAAACCATTTCATTAAAAGCAAAAGTACAACCATTGTTCTTAATGCAAAAAGAAAAACCTTCCATGTCTAACACGGAAATGGAGATAATGTTCTTGGTAAGAGTTGGAACATAATAGCAATTATTTAAATACAACTCTAAACCATTAGGCAAAAGAAGAACGTAGGTGCCCACGGAAACTGCGGCTACCTTAGCTCCATTTCCCATGCGTAGGTCCACGTCACCCTTGGCTAGTGCTTGCACGTCCCTCAGCCCCTGTACATGATTACAAAGGTGAGAACCACAACCGGTATCAAATACCCAAGAAGAGGTACTAGCAAAGTTAATATCTATCATATAGAGTGATGAAAGAATTTTACCTGACGTTGTCACACAACCGTCTTTCTTGTCTTTCAAGTACTGGGGCAATTGCGTTTCCAATGCCCTTTGCCATTACAATAATAGCAATCCGCCTCCGCGTGTTTGTTGACCTTGGGCTTGGCCTTATAAAAGACCTTGGCCTTTCCCTTGCCGGATTTCTTGAAAAGAGTCTTACCCTTTCCCTTGTCCTTCCTCACCCCAAGGTTCATGTTCTTCATTTTCATGGAAAGAACATCCTTGGGTTCACTCCCACTAGCCTCCATGTCCCTCTCCGCTTGGGTGAGGAGTGCATGGAGTTCATGGAAACTCTTGTCCATGCCATTCATGTTATAGTTCACCCTAAATTGGGTGAACTTAGGTGAGAGTGAATGAAGGATCTTACCCACCACCAAATTCTTCGGAATTGTGCACCCTAGACGCTCTAAGGTGTCCGCGTGCTCAACCATTTTGAGCACGTGTGGGCCAACCTTTTGGCCCCTTTGAAGCTTAGTGTCAAAGAATTTCGTAATTGCCTCATATTGGAGAATTTGAGGGGCTTGCGAAAACATCGAAGTGATCCTCGTGAATATCGCATATGTATTGAGAGAGATCAATTGGAGTTTGAGTTTGGGTGAGATTGACCAAATCAAGACATTCTTGACGTCATTAGCAACCTTCAAATAAAGGTCATATTCGGCCCGAACCACCGCGGACAATCTTGGCGCGGGTTCGGTGGGGGGCTCTTCAACCAAGTAGCGAAGCACGTTATCGGATAACGCTGCGCTCTTGATCGTTGACTCCCATTCAACGAAGTTACTTCCGTCATCCTTAAGGACACACTTGTCCATGACGGACCTCAACCATGAGTCTCTACCCAAGGTTGCAACGTTTGATGATGTTGACATTTTGCGAATATGGTAACTACAACAAAAAGAAATATATAAACATTCATTGTTGCTACAAGCTAGCTCTGATACCAATTGAAAGTCCATAGACCTTAATTAGACTCTTCTAATTAGTTGCTAAATTACTTGTTAATTTAGTATTTAATGATCTATGTAACATGCATGCAAATATAAACATATTTATATAAAAGAAGAAATTTCCTCACATTGATATGGAAATAATATGGGCACAACAAGAACACCTTCTTTTTGTTCTTGAGCTAATAATATGGATGAACACAAATAATCTCCAAAGTAGAAGATCTCCTCTAAGTTGCACCAAGATTAACCCAAA
Organism: Heliosperma pusillum; assembly: GCA_022085475.1. NCBI lineage: Eukaryota > Viridiplantae > Streptophyta > Magnoliopsida > Caryophyllales > Caryophyllaceae > Heliosperma > Heliosperma pusillum. The sequence goes on along the minus strand of JAIUZE010012850.1, from coordinate 9,768 downwards.
TGATCTACCCTTATTATTAACTAGATAATAAGATAGATATTATTCTACTAATATTATGACTATATTACTACACTAGTAATACTTAGTAAATATTAGTATTTAAGAGTTTTGATGAGAAGATGAGGTTTTTGAGAGAAGTAAGAAAACAAGCACAAAATGAACAAATAAAATGATCAACCATATTGCCCTTTTATAGGCAATATGGCCGGTCATGGTGAGCTCTACAAGGCTCTCATTTTGCTTATTTTAATCACATGCATTAGGGTGAACTGTTGTAGAACAAGTGATGATTATATTCTACTTGTTATGTCACTTTCAAAAGGTAACTAAGGAGTGTAAACATGAACAAAAATCATCACCCTTGTAACTACTTCATAACCGGCCCTCTTGTCTTAGTTAGATCCATTTTGATTTTTGATATTTGTCTCACAAATACTTATTGATCATATGGTTAATTATCTTGTATAATTAAGTGTTAATTTGATCATATAACAATTATGACTCAATTAAATAAATAATATGTACTTAACATTTTAAGTAATATTTTACCATTATATCAATATATAATGGGTCCCATAATGCTTAGTTAATTTATTTTACAACTCCTTGTAAATATAATTAACTAATTACCTCTATCTCAAAACCTCAACTAATTTAGTAATTTAACGATTAATTACTAAGTTAAATCTTATTTAATCGTATTAAAATAAGATATAAATTTATTTAGTCAATTATCGCATAATTGAAAAATAAGTTTTATCGAATTTGAGTTCTTAACTCAATTTCTAATAATTAACTCTCGTACATATCGAATATATGTAATGTACTAATTAACTGTATCGTATACAAATAATTAGTTACTATTTGGATTTCATCCTTTAGGTGTGACCGAAAGGGATCAGTTGATCACCGCCGTCAAACGACAATAACGTCAAACTCTAGTCAGCCAACCGTTATTGATTTACGTTAATCAACTGACTAATCATATATATAGTCAATAAATATCCCAATTATTTTCCTTAATAAGATTCAATATGTGGCGCACTATTGTGGAGGACACCTACTCCAACACAGCGATGTTATCATCTGTCCCAACCTTACATACATCAATTTCCTTCCTCTACACATAATCTCTAATTACATGGTATTTCCTAAGTACATGTCTAGCCTTGTTACTAGACTTGGGTTCCTTTGCTTGAAAGATAGCCCCACAGTTATCATAATACATCGTGATTGGATCTCCGGCGGTGGGGACTACTCCTAGACCTTCCATGAATTGCCGAATCCACACAGCTTCCTTAGCAGCCTATGATCCTGCAAGGTACTCAGCTTCTGTTATAGAATCCGCAGTAACGCTTTGCTTGAAGCTTTTCCAGCAAACAGCTCCTCCATTCAACATAAAGACATAGCTGTATTGGGATTTTAAATCATCCCTATCAGTTTGAAAACTAGCGTCCGTGTAACCCTTTACACGCAACTCAGTTTCTCCTCCAAACACCAAGAATGAATTTTTAGTCCTTCGTAAGTACTTAAGGACGTTCTTGACGGCTATCCAGTGACTTTCACCTGGATAGGCTTGATAACGACTCGTCATGCTCAAAGCATATGCGTCGTCGGGGCGAGTGCACATCATAGCATACATGTATGATTGATCAAACTGCAGAAGCATAAGGAGTCAATTTCATGCGTTCAATCTCTTCGGTGACTGTAGGACTCTGCGATTTACTCAGAGTGATACCATGACCTATGGGAAGAAAGCCTCTCTTAGAGTCTTTCATTTTGAACCGATCAAGAATCTTATCTATATAAGCTTCTTGACTTAATGCTAGTATCCTTTTTTATCTATCTCTATTGATCCGGATACCCAAAATGCGTTGTGCCTCTCCCAAATCCTTCATCTGGAAATGTTTCCTTAGCCACTCCTTTGTAGAACTAAGCATTGGTATATCATTCCCAATGAAAAGTATGTCATCCACATACAAAATAAGAAAATTAACTTTGCTCCCACTAAACTTCATGTATAAACATGGTTCCTCGACACTTCGAGTGAAACCATTTTGTTTGATAACATGATCGAAGCGATGATTCCAACTCCTGGATGCTTGCTTAAGACCATAAATGGATCTCTTAAGTTTGCACACCTTCTTAGGGTTGGATTTATCGACAAAACTTTGAGGTTGTGTCATGTACACTTCCTCTTCTAGAATCCCATTCAAGAAGGCGGTTTTGACATCCATTTGCCAAATTTCATAGTTATGATATGCAGCAACCGCTAAGAGAATCCTAATGGATCGAAGCATAGCGACTGGGGCGAAAGTTTCATCATAGTGTAAACCATGAACTTGAGTGAAGCCTTTTGCCACCAATCTGGCTTTGTAGACATTATTTTGTCCATCTATGCCGATTTTGATCTTGTAGATCCACTTGCACTGAAAAGGTCGTACCTTCTCAGGTAAGTCTACCAAGTCCCATACTTGATTTTCGCACATAGAATCCATTTCGGATCGCATGGCCTCGAGCCAATGCGTGGAGTCAGGACTGGAAACGGCCGACTTGTAGGTGGTGGGTTCATCACTTTCAAAAAGTAACACATCTCCATCTTCCTCGATACATCCGAGGTAACGGTCAGGTTGATGAACAATTCTACTTGACCTTATAGGGACAACAACCGTTTCAGACGAGGAGGGGACATTTTACTATACTTCATTCTCGGTTTGTGGCTCTTGAACTTCTTCAAGTTCAAACTTTCTCCCACTCTGTCTATTAGAAATAATATAGTTTTCTAGAAAGACAGCATCACGAGTCACAAACACTTTGTCCTCGCGACGGTTGTAGAAGTAATAACCACGAGTTTCCTTAGGATACCCTACAAAAAGACATTTGTTGGATCTGGGTGCGATTTTGTCGTTAGACTTGTCATGAATATACGCCTCGCAACCCCAAATTCTCATTGATGACAAATAAGGAGCCTTTCCTTTCCATATCTCATATGGAGTCTTATCTGCCGCTTTAGTTGGGCTACGATTTAGTGAAAAAATTGCGGTTAAGATAGCAAATCCCCAAAAAGAATCAAGAAGCTCTGTGAGACTCATCATTGACGGAACCATATCTAATAAAGTTATGTTTCTCCTTCCGGACACACCATTTAGTTGAGGTGTGCCAGGAGGAGTCCATTGTGATACTATGCCACAATCTTTTAGATGTGAATCAAATTCATTATTTAGATATTCACCACCACGATCGGATCGTAAGGTTTTAATCTTCTTATTCAATTGGTTTTCTACTTCATGTTGAAACTCTTTGAACTTTTCAAAAGCTTCACTCGTATGCCTCATTAAGTAGACATATCCATATCTACTCAAATCGTCGGTAAAGGTAATGAAATAGTTATAACCACCTCTAGCTTGGAGAGTCATTGGGCCACACACATCCGTATGTACAAGGCCTAATACCTCACTTGCTCGTGTTCCTTTTCCCGTAAAAGGAGCACGAGTCATCTTGCCTAAAAGGCAAGATTCGCATACACCATAAGATTCGTAATCAAATGGTTTGAGAAGTTTCGTTGAAACAAGTCTTTTTATGCGTCGTTCGTTTATTTGACCTAAAGGACAATGCCAAAGGTATGATTGATTAGTTTCACATAATTTGAGCTTCTTACTCTCTACATGATTAACTTCATTAACATTATCTATAACATAAATACCTCCAATAAAGACGGCTTTACCATAAAACACATCATTAAAAGAAAACGAACAACTATTGTTCTTGATTACAAAGAGAAACCCTCTGCGTCAAGCACGGATATGGATATAATGTTCTTGGTCAAGGAGGGTACAAAATAAAATTATTTAGATACAATTAAAGACCTCTAGCTAAGGTGAGTACATAAGTTCCTACGGAAACGGCGGTTACTCTTGCTCCATTCCCCATGCATAGGTCTACATCACCCTTGGCTAGTAGTCGCACGTCCTTCAGCCCCTGTAAATGATTACAAAGGTGAGAACCACATCCGGTATAAAATACCCAAGTAGAAGTGCAAGCATAGTTAATATCTATCATATAGAGAGAAGAGAGGATTATACCTGACGATGTCACGCATCCGTCCTTCTTATCCTTGAAATACTTGGGACAATTGCGTTTCCAATGTCTCTTGCCTTTACAATAAAAGCATTCGGCATCGGCATGCTTCTTTCCCTTAGCCTTGGCATTTCTATACATTATAGCTTTGCCCTTTCCTTTTCCATGCTTCTTAAATTGGGCCTTAGCTTTGCCCTTTCCCTTTTGAACCCCAAGACTTAAGTTCTTCAACTTCATTGAAAGAACATCCCTTTTCTCACTCTCACTTGCCTCCATATCCCGTTCGACTTGGTGTCCACATGCTCTACCATCTTGAGCACGTGTGGGCCAACCTTTTTGCCCTTGTCTTGCTTTGCTTCAAAAAGCCATGTCATAGTATTGTATTGGCGTATGTCAGGTGATTGAGAAAACGCCAAAGTCACCCTCGAGAATATCTCATATGCTCCTAGGGTGATGTATTGTTGCTTAAGACTAGAGGACATTGACCATATCAAGAACATCTTGACGTCATTGGATACTTTAAAGTACTCCTCTTAAGCGGCCTTGGCCGTTGTAGAGTCAATTGATTGAATACGAAAAGGGGGGGGGGGGTGAATTGAGTATTAAAAACTAGCCCCACTTTTTTGATTTATATGATATGTAATTAATTATTTGATCTTATAGATTAAAATCAACTAATTAATTAATCAAAGTAAGCACAAGTAACGAAATAACGAAAAGTAAAGAGAGAAGAGAGAGGCACACGGATTTTTGAAGTGGTTCAGTTTCACACGTTGAAACCTACGTCCACTATTCTCGATTAATAATTCTGAGTACCTTTCTACGGATTACAAAAATTATCAACCTACTCGTAAAATCAACTATGATTATAACTCAAGGTGAATATCGCTAAACACTCTATACTATCTTATGTTAATAAGAAAGTACAATATAACTCACACAGATTATCGTTAAAGAATTGTTTGATTATGTGATGTACTATTATCCAATAACGTATTTCACGCGAGCGATTGATAAAGATTGATGCACGACTCTTTTGAAAAACAAACACTAAAAATAATAAATATTTTTCTCAAGGTTTGCTTTAAAACGATTTTGGAAAATTCTCTCAATGAGTATGTATGTGTCGTGTATTTCATGTGTCTCAAGAATGAGATGGGAAGGAGTATTTATAATAGAAGCATAAGAGATCTAAAACCCTAGCTTAATATTTAAGAAAGATATTTATCTTTACTATCTTAAAATAATATTTACTTTATCTTTTAGAAATATCTTTATCTCAAAATATTATTTGCTTTATCTTTTAGAAATATATTTATCTTTAATATCTCAAAATATTGTTGTAAAGATATATTAGAATCCTAGATTAAGGTAAACAAGGAAAACAACCTAAGTAGGCCGAAATTCCTCTCTACACGAAACCCTAGGAGCACGCAACCCTAGGAGGCACAATCCTAGGTTTCCACAAAAGCCTAGGTGGGCTAATTAGGTTAACAACAAATTGAGATAGAATATATTAAAAACCCTAGGTACCATGACAACCCATAAGTTGTATTACTAACAAATAGAATCTCATAAATATATTCTCTATAAAAACTTTTGATAAATATAAAAATACTCTTTCATTTTTGAAAACATTTAAAACATTTATTTCCAAAATCATGCATCAACATTTATCATCCAAAGTTATAGGCTAAAGCTATAACTTTGAACTTAAAATCACTTGAATGGAATAGTTACCGAATGACCACCTATACTATCTAATCTTCACAAAGATCTTCAGTATACGGATCATCTCTTCATCTTGATCACAAAGACCCTCCATCTTGAGTCTTGTGTTATTTGAGGTAGATCTTGCTTGAAACGTTTTTCTTTAAAGTTATAACCAAGTAGCTATAACTTTTGTTGGAGCTAGTGTCCTCCACAGTTAGTGTGATAACGTGTATAAATCTCTTACAGGTTCACAAGGTATACTTAGTATTCTTATCAGTTGATTAACGTTTATCGATAACGGTTGGCTTGCTAGAAGTTTGACGTTATTGTCATTTTAATGACGGTGATCAACTGGTCCCTAAAAGTCACACCTAAAGGATGTGTTTGAGAGATATGATTATATGAATAATATAATTATATTTATGCTTTATATGACTAAAAGGTTAGTCGATGAATATGACTAAAAGGTTAGTCAATGTAATGATGATACGATTATTTAATACGATTAAATAATACTAGCTGAGACGAATTAAATGTTAATTCGTAATTGAATATAAAATGTTATATCTTATTAATATATATAATGTAATTATTTAATATGATTAAATAATGTAAGCTTAAACGAATTAAAATGTTAATTCGTAATTAAATATAAAATGTTATATTTAATTAGCAAATTATAAATATACGATATTTATAATTGACGTATATATTATACGATTTTGTCATAATAAATGATGTCAGACCAGTATTAATAAATCGAATACAAAATGTTGTATGGACTTATTAATATGTGACAAATGACAATAATAATACATACACACATTATACATTAAATAAATAAATAAATAAAGGAAGACTCCTATCTGGACTCCACTTCCTAAAACAAGTAGAAGAAGAAAAGGGAAGACTCCTCCCTCTACTCTACTACTAGTTGGATGGTCCAAATAGGAGAGGAGGAGAGTTTTATATAAACTCTTCTTCTCGACTTTCTCATCATACAATTACTTTCACAAAAATTAGAAGTAATTTTTGTTCATTCTAGCACAAGAAAAGACCTTTCTCAGAACATCTTGGGTGCAACGATTAGGAGAATATCAATCTCGATATTTGTTCTTAGGCCATATTGCTAGGACCAAAGGTTGATTCTAATCTTTATGCTTTTCGTTTATGACTCGTATTTCATATATTATAATTCGTTATAATCCTTCAATTTCATGTATGAAATATACCGATATTTCCCACAAGTGGTATCAGAGCCAAGGCTACGAAATTATTTTATAAGATTTTTCATAAATGATGATATATATTAAATTAAAATTTTTCAAAAATGTTTTTATATTTCGGCTGTTTTTTTTTGCTCCGGCTGTTTTTTTTATTTTTGTTTTTTTGTTTTCATTTGATTTATTGATATTGTTGTTTTAATATGTTAAGATGACAATGTGATAAATTTGTAGATGTTTTGATTTAATAAGGATTAAATTAAAATGTAAATGGAAATTGTTTTGAATGTTAATGAACATTTGTTTGTGCTATATATTTTAGGTATACATGATGACAAATTGTTTGTTTTGCATCATGATTCATTAATTTTAATGATGTTCAAATCAATTATGATTAGTTGAATATTAAGATAATCGATTTAATCAGGATTTATATATTCATTTTAATTTGTTAAATTGAATCATCTAGTTTGAATCAATGTTTAATAATGATTGAATGTTGATAATTGTAGCGATCTTGTAATATTAGCAAAATCAAATTATACGTTTAATTTGTAAAAAAAAAAAAAAAAAAAAATGTTAGGATTGTTTTTTTTTTAAATTGGCCGAATATTTTTGTTTATGCATTATATTGATAATGTATGATTATTGTTGTGAAAAAGTTCACAATTATTGGATACCCAATTATTTTAAAACGGTTTAAAATAATGTTGGATTAATTCATATTATACGATAATATGAATTAAAATTGGATTATGTTTGTAACAACCCGAAAAGTACCCTATTTTTCTAGTGAAAATAGTTTACGAATACTTTTCAGCCTGTTTAAATTTTAAAGTGGGATTTATTGTTTCGAGTCGTATTTTGAAATTCCGAGTTCGTATTTGGAATTTCTGAGAGATTTCATGAAAATCCCGTTTTTAGTCATCTTTGACTTTTCTTGACTTTTAAGTCGTCTTTGACTTTTTCTTGACTTTTTAAAGTCGTCATTGACTTTTCTTGACTTTTAAGTCGTCATAAACTTTTCTTGACTTTTAATTCATCTTTGACTTTTCTCGACTTTTAAGTCGACTTTGACTTTCGTTGACTTTTTCCCGACTCGCCTTATAAGTTGAAGACCGAAATTTTATTTAAAAAAATAATATTTTTGATTTATTTTTATTTAGATTTATTAAGATTTATCATAATTTAATATAATTATTTTGAATTTATGCGGAATTTAAAGAATAACGTTTACGGTTTTTAACCAAACGTCATTTAACTATTCCCGACGCATCGTAATGCGCGCAACAAAATCGACACTCGACTTTGGCATGAGTCACACGCCCATGTCATCGTTTTCCACTCACATTAGATATTTTAATTCTTTTGATTAAACTAATAGGAATATCTTAGATATTTTCAACTTTATCGATCCGTCAACTTAAACGCCGCAAATCGCTTCAAAAACAGACCCGATTCTCACCATTCTACACGGCTCCTTCCTCTCTAATAGGCCTTGATATTTTCATTACTTTTGATTACAATATCATAATATCTAGATATTTAGTGTAATTAACTTAATATCGAATTATATTTAATCGAATACCGTAATATAATTATTAAACGCGAATCAATTCCGTAACAACAATTTCAAAACCCGACTCCCTAATCCTTCTATATGTACACGGCTCATCCAACCATCATTACTCACTAACAACTTTTCATTTTACAATAAATCAAATTAAGATCAAATCATCACTTTCTTTAATCGTTCTTGAGCGTTCTTCGCGTTCTTCATTCGTTCTTCGTCGTTCTTGAGCAAAATCCTCATAAAACCTTCATTTCTTAATTAAATCCGTCCTAACTTATATTTCTAGAATCTCCTCCTCGCTCTCCATCTTCAAGTACGGTTTAATTTCCATTCCGTCAAAATCGTTTTCAACATTTTAATTATGGAAAATCAAGTTTTAAATTCTAATAATGTTTTTCTTGTCATTTCTTATAAGGGGAAGATTTTGAAGACGAGTTTGGTGACTCGTATATTTTGGGTGAAGATTAGTAGACGGGTTTCTTTACTTCTTATTTTTGTGCTACTTGATTTTGCTAGCTAGGTAACGATTCCGAGTTACTCGACGAATATATGTTACATAGCTTTGGTTTCTTTTAATTTTGGTTCATCTTTTGTTTTTGGTTCATGTTATTATGATTTATGGACTTTTAGTAGTAACATGATAAGTTGGATGGTTTTTATGTTGTATGGAATTTTTATGTTGTTAGTGTTCTTGGTGAGTTTGGATGATTGTTCCTAATAATGATTTTTGTATGATGGATGGTTGAATTGGTTGTTAAAATGGGTGTTTGATTAATTAAAACATGTTGGAAACAATTTGGTGTGATTGATGGTGGTGGCCGGATAAGGTGGCTGTGAACCGGACCAAACCAGCCGGTCCAGGCCGGTTCAGACCCGGTCTGGGTTGGTCCATGATGGGTCCGGGTTTTGGTCTTTGGGTTGTGTCGATGTTTGATTGTTATGTTGTTGTTTTGACGGGTTTTAATTATGTTAAGCATGCGGGAAATAATTAGAAGCGGTTTTTAGTAAAATCGATAAAAAGGCCAAAACAGCCCAAAACCAGGCCGTGGGCCCAGTCCAGGCCCGTGTCAAGTCGGCCCAAATCAGCCCGTGGGTCCCCTTCCTTAGACTTGTGACGGTTTTTGAGTTATCGTTATTTTTATCGTGTTTTGTAATATTTAGCAAGTGGGAAATTTTAATAAG
>JAIUZE010012846.1:0-20003 GCA_022085475.1 Heliosperma pusillum | reverse complement strand
GAATCAATACATGATACCCAAGCATTAGACCAAGGTTAAGAAGCATAATAAATAAGAAACATAGATAACTCTCCAAAACAACAAGTTTGGAAACTAACTTAAACAAGGGTTCACTTCAAACTGTCATAACTAGAGTTATAGATATGGAAATTCAGAAATTCCAAGTCGAGGTGATAGCTTATCCTCTTACGGTTCCAACGGGATGTCACAAGCCCAAAACAAGCAAGTAACGAAGGAGATATGATCATTTTACGAAAAGGGGTCAGTGAAGTGAAACTGCACAAGTCACGACCGTGACTTGTATTTCACGACCGTGAGATGTGTGACCAAATCACCCGAGAACCTTCAACATAAATTCAATCCTTTTATTTCCAATTCTCATAATTCATTTCTAATAACTATCAACAATCAATATTCATCATCAACAATCATCAAATAACAACATTCATCATCCATAAAATAATTCCTAAACTTACTAATCGTATTCTAATACGATTTCTAGCATATAAGCATGTAAAACACGTAAATGATATCGAGTAACCCTTCACCGTTACCTTTACGCGTCTTTAAACGATTACTAAGCCTTCCTAGTAGTCTCCACCTACAATTAGGTAATAAAAGATTAATATATTTCACCTTGAGAAAGCCTGATAATTTAAAAAGCGAGAAAGACGGTAATTTTATTACTAATACGGATAGAGGAAGGTAAGAGGAGAAGAATAAGACGAACTTACGTGAATTTGAGCAACAAACGAACGAGCTATGACGATTCTAAGAATGGAGAGATTATGGAGGCTAGGTTTTGATGGTTTCTTAGTGAAGAAGAAAAGTTGAATTGTGTTGGAATGAAAATAGGTTAAGTGGTAGAATGAAATAAGTAGGGGAAAAAGTCAACAAAAGTCAAAGACGGCTCAAAAGTCAAGAAAAGTCAAAGACGACTTAAAAGTCAAGAAAAGTCAAAGACGACTTAAAAGTCAAGAAAAGTCAAACTCGCCTTAAGACGGGATTCTCATGGAATCTCGCGGAAATTCCAAATACGACTCGGAAATTCTAAATTCGACTCGGAAAATAAAATTCTAAATTAAAACTTAATTTCGCTGAAAAGTATCCGTAAAAATATTTTCACTATAAAAATAGGGTACATTTGCGGGTGTTACACCCCATGTTTTTTCGCCGCTTGGAGTATTCAGTTACTTGCTTAAATATATTGAAATTCAGAACTATTGTCTCTTTTCAAATTTGCTGCTCTGCAGTTGTGTAGGTATGCATTTCTTTTCTCGTCTACTATGTTCCTTTTATTAGTGCAGCTGATGGGTCATGCCAAGCCCTTTGTTGTTGTGAGAATTTATGACTAATGGAGGCATACGTCTTTAAATTGTTACGACAGTTCTATTGCGATATTCTGTTTGTAAAGTCAAAAACAAGCATTTTTGGATTATGGTGTTCTCTAATTTGAATGGGCTTTGGCAGTGTAGGCTTGCTCCAAGTCATCTTATGTTTACATTTGTTGTAAATTGGCTATATTATTTTTTTTCGTTTATGTTGCAGTTCAGATACGATGGCGAGCTCCGTGGCCAGCTGGCTGTAGAGGACAACGATTCGCAAGCGCATGAGGTCTTTATGCTTGGTTGGCGTTTCTTTAGTGCTGCCCTTTCATAGGCTCCTACCAAGACGTTTACTCCCGCTCACATAAGCCATGCGCGCATATGTTTACCCAGCATGATTTAAGCGTACATGCATCGATTATTAATACCGTCATCCCGTAGGTTCTAGGTTGCGCGTCCTTAGCTATATTGGGTACGTTGATTTTTCGTGCTATAGCTTGCAGAGCACGCTATATAGCGCAGTTACGCACCGCACTACTTCGTAACGTTTTTTGTAGCAGACAGTAATAATGTAATATTTCTGTTTGTTTGGGTAGGTCAAGAGGCAGCCTCATTTGGCATTTGCGTACACTCAAAATGTATTGTTTGTTTTTTAGCTTTTAAATAGTATCGATGTGTAATGTTTTTACTCTTGTGTCTTTTATATTCCTGAATAGGTTTTGCTATGTACAGTCCGGTAAAAAGCTAGCGGAGCTCCCATGGCAAAGATCTTAACGAAAACAGTGGCATTACATCAAAGATCTTTCGTCAATTGAAATCGTAGACATGTGTGCGCACTCTAATAAAAAAACTAAAATAAACAGCGCATTTTTGGGGTGTTTCAATATTGTCTTTGTACAAATAGTATGTTAGTTACGCCTAATGTCATAACATCTTTTGAGTTCGTACAGTTCTAATTACCCTAGGGTTCGCTATTTACTCAGCATCAACTTCAAAATTTTCATGATGACCGTTTGATGTTTAACAAATAGTTGTCTGCGTATGATACCCAGCTTACTAGGGGTTATAAATCTTTTAGTTTATGATTCAATGTCCCATAATGAGATCGCAAAATGTTTGCCAAATTGGGGGACCGCGCCCGATAGGGCGCGGAGCAACAACTAGTCTTAAACAAAATAATTAAAAGTATGGAATAGATCTTGCAATTTTTTTTTCAAAAGTTTTAAAAAATTTCATTTTTTTCCTTATCGTGCGTTTTTCCTACAAGAAAATGATCTAGTTTTGTTATTTGTATTTTTTTGCCGAACATTATTTAGGTTTAGGTTAAATATTTGTATTTTCTAAAATGAGATATTCGATTTTTCATGAAATTTTGAGCACGGGCTAAATTTATCTTTTTATTTATGCTAGACGTTTAATGACTCAAATTAAAATTTAAAAGGTTTAATTTCACGATTACATAAAGTAAAGATATTTGATTGCTACTTTCGCTAGTATTCCTTTATTTTATGAGTATAATAGTTGATATATAACTTGCTAAATAAAACGAAGATTTGAAATCACATAACGATATCTTAACAAAAATGAGTGATATATTTCACTTTTATAGGAAACTCTATAATTATTGCGTATTTCTTCCAGGAATTGACCAATTTTAATATAAGGTAATTTTTTTTCAGCATCTTATTATTATAATAAAAACAGTAAAAAAAAGGATCTCATGAAACGGAGTAAAAAGAGGAGGAAGTTGGCAGTATTTAATCAACCTGCCAAGCTATTTTAATGCATTTTGACCGGAAAGTGAAGACTGAGTAAGGAGGATTTAGAGAGAGAAAGAAACGTGAAAGTAGAGCAGACCAAACCAAGGTAAAACTCATGAATTCTCTACTCCATTAATTATTAATTAACTTTACTCTTCTTTATTATAACACACACTCCCTCTCCTCTATATATATAAATTATTTATTCCCCACTTTTTCAACGTTTCAAAACAATTTTATTAACATAATATTATTCACATACTCCTATTGTTTTTCTCTTTGTCATCATTCTTGCTAATTAATTTGTATGTTTCTGTCTCTCTCTCCAAACATTTCACTGTTACTTTTTTGACATTTCTTTTTTCTTCAACCCATTAAACTGTTACAAAGTTGAGATCTTTGTCATTTTTTTTGACATTTGCGACTTTTCACATCTTTTTCACTTTAATTTTTGCACCTAAATTGTGTTAAATTTAATTAAATTAAATTATTAACATATTTCTTGTGATTTTGCAGGGTATTTTTGAGAGAAATTAGGGTTTTGAAAAAGGATTAAATTAAGGGAATTCAAGGAGATATATGTCGGCAAAGTCTCAAATAGAATCAGGGATAATTGGAGCTCATTCATTGAAGCTCTGGAAATTTTATTACTTTAATACAATATTGTTGGTTATCTTCATCTCTCACTGTGTTCATCATCTCTGCTGTTCATTTCAGCAGAGAAAAAGTTTACGTTTTTCATCCAATTCGATGCGTTTGAGGCCAAAACGGTATGATGGGTTCTCTTATTTTTCTCTTAATTTCAATACCCATGTTTTTAATTTATGAAATTTTGTTTTTTTTTTTGCAGAATTTTAGGGTTTATGATTCTAGGGTTTTTGTGTTTTTTTTATGCAGGACTTGTTCTGGAGTAGAGTGTTTTGGGGGTTTTCACATAAAGCGATTCATAGATCTTTTCCTTTTCTCTGAGGGACGCTTACATCATAATTATCAAAGTTTTGCCTGATTTTTTTTTGTTTTCCAAAATTTGTTCTTTAGGTTTTGGTGAGGTTTTGGTGGAGTTAATTTATTTTTCTGATCACCATTACTGAAATTCTGGGTTTTTGCTGAGGTTTTCGCTTAAATTTTGTGGCTATAATTTATATTTGTCGACAAATCACTTGAAATCCCGCCAAAATTCCAAAAATGTTTCAAGATCGAAACTTTTGTCGGCAAAAGCCAAAGTTTTGTGCCACCAAAACTGTGAGAAAGGTCCGAGTGATTTGTCATGACCCTGATTTAACTGATTCTTCGTCTGATGATGAAGAAGTGAGGGGTGTTAGGAGAGATAAGGTTAAAAACAGAGTTATTCATGAGATTAATCTGCCTTTAAGTACGACGGATAGCACAAACAATCATAATGTAGTTACTGAGACCGAGAGTTCTGGCCAAGACATTAACAATGGGAGCAAAAACCCTGAGAGAAAGAGGAAGGCTTTAGCAAGTACTCCAAACACACCAACTTCAGTGAAGTACAGGGGTGTTAGGCAGAGAAAATGGGGGAAATGGGCTGCTGAGATTCGACATCCTATTCGTGCTATTCGCATTTGGTTGGGAACTTTTAATACTGCTATAGAAGCTTCTGAGGCTTATGAGCTTAAGAAGGCGGAATTTGAGGCCCTTGTTGCGGAGAAAAACCTGAATGCTTCTTGTTCTGTTGTGTCTGAGGATTCTGAAAGTGCATTGTCTAACAACTCCCTTGCTTTACTGCCTGAGATTGATACTACTTGCAATTCGCAAACCATTAATAGAGTTGTCGAAATTTCTGATGGTAATGATTCCAAGGTCGAGCTTTCTAATGCAAAGGAATGTGAAATGATTCCTGTTATGAGCACTATTGAGGAGGAATTCCAAAGTGACATTGGCCGAGGTCTTGAGTTTGAAACGGACCTTGGTTCGTCACTCTTGGTAGATGACTTTAGCGAGCTATTTCACGGCTTTCCTCCCATAGATGATTTTATTGGTAGCGGCTTCGACGACCTTGGAGAAACTGATCTTCCTGATTTTGATTTCGATCTGGGGAATAATGAGCTTGCATGGATTGAAGAATCTCTCAATTTCTCAACAGCAACAGCCATGCTGTCATGAAATTTTGTAGATTGTAATTATTAGTATTATTAATAAAATTATTTACTACTATTAGTAAATCGGTTTTTCTATATAAACAAGTATGGAATTTTGAACTACACAGGTCCTAACAGGATTGAACTTACGCTCCCGAGTTTTACCTTTTTTGCTAGTAAGAAATATGTCCAGAGTAATGAACTTTTTGTTTTACTGTTTATTTTTTTTATAGTATATCAGATTACCAGTACCGTTCTGATGCCTGCCAATCATTATCTTTTCGGCTCCAGTTCGATTATTCTAAGGAATAACAAGGCTTCATATGAAATGGTCCCATAATAATTTTTGTATGAGATTTTTTTCTGATAAATTGTGTACAGTTCAGAAGGTTCACCATTGTTTCCACGTTTTCATTGTTAATTATATCTCAGATTCACATCAAAACTGGTATAGATTTTTATTAAGAATATTAACGTCATCATCCTAATGCCTCGCGTTTAACTAGAAAAGTACAAACAACTTCATTCTAAAGCTATCGAATTTCTCATTCTTGATGATAATCAGTTCAAACTAGAATACAAATAACATTACCCTAATGCCCGAATAAGAATCGACTCGAAAGGTTAATAAGTTATCTTTGTGTTTTTATTCAGGAAAAAGTCGTAGTCAATAGGATATTGTAAGTGGGTTTGAAAGTAACAACATTCCTACCGCTTACAATTCGCATTGTAAGTTGCAACTCACTGAAGAAGCGGATCTCATTGTATATGGACTTATGACTTGTGATCGACGAGGAGGCCTGAAATCACATAATATCTCATTTGCAACGGACACTTTTCAAGCTTGTGACGGTCACAACTCTCACAAGCGGGATTTATTGCTGAAATTGTATGGCTAATTTGGTGTTCCCTAATTAACGCTCTCTTAATCACAATCCTTCTACTACTTTTAGTCAGCGATTCAAGATCGTTGAATCATTAATATTAACTGTTACCTTAATATGGATTATTCGTTAGAGTCGTTTCAACTTAGTTTAATGAGAGAATTTAAATTCTTGTATTAAAAAAAGTTTGGCCGTTTTAGTAGTTAACTCTTAATCTTTCCCACAGATGTATCCTCCTGTTTTTACTAATCATGAATTCATGATGTGGTTATTAAGAAAGAAAAATTTATGTGGACAAAAATGTTACGAGTAACTCTCTACTCCCAAAATATGTTTTATTGTATCGAAAAAAATTGTTCAATGTAAAAACTTTTGAGTGGAGAAGCACATGGGGGGTGCCCACCTTATCCCCTCTACCCATTTCCTCTCACAAAATACCCGTCGCAAGATCCGACTCGTCACAAGCAAGACCTACTGATTAAAATAATAGACAAAACTTATGAGATACTCCGTATAAGCTATCGTTATTGAGAGGCCCCTTGGCCCTTGTACACCAAGAAAATTGAAAGTCCCCTTGTTTGATGTCATTTTATATTAACCATTTTATTATGAATTGTGACTTTAAATGACTATATTATTTGTTACATTTTTTTTTACCTTTTTGTAATTCAAATGAGTGTATTAGCTCGCACGTAAGAATCGATTCCCAAACTCGCGGTTGGAGTAAGGTAACTCTTTATTATAACAAGCGTACCCAATTTATTATAGATTGCCACCATTTAAATTTGTAAACCATTTTATATTATACGATCTCATCTCGTTATTTTGGTACCATTTATATGGTTATTAGATGATGGACTTTTCATAATATAATGGGAGACTGTCTTTAATGGCTTAATAGTGAAAAATGGAGGGACTACAAATGACAATGAGTAATCATTAGCGTTTTATACATTAAGATATTAATGAAGCTGAAGTTCGATTTTCACCCGCGTGCGCTCTTCAAAACCCAAAAAAAAATACATTAAAATGTTAATGTTTCTTGTAGCTTAACACAGTTGAGTGTTAACAGTTTATTGTTGTGTAAGTAAACATGGTCAACAGAATTAGTTGGTGGATATTTGAACAGTACACAGGACATGTACTAGCTACAAGTAGCCTACAACATTATAAATTCACAGCTTATGCAAACAATATAGATCTCCCGAAGTTTGTTTATTGCCATTTACTCCAATTATTACCCCAATAAGAAAGGCATGACAGTGAGGTGTTTGACTCTAATAGGGGAATTTTGTTCTTAAATGGGCTTCAAATGCAAAATAATTAAAAAAAATAAGATTATTTCAAACTATTTACTAAAAATAGGTCCATTTCATCACATTTTTTCCAATAAATTTCAGCATGTCGCATTCCCACATAACAACTACCTAACTACCACTTTGCCTTATTATAAGGCCTTTTACAAGCTCCCTTAATCGTCTTCGTTCTCGTAGCTCCGTCCACCAAAAAAGGAACTACCACCACCATTCTCTTCTCCTCACTTCCCTTATCATATACACATCTTTTGTTTGAGTAATTAGCCTCATCATTTGAGCAAAAAAATGACCCGCAATATCGCCATGAAATGGTGGCCACGAGAGGAATTATTAGCAAAGGTTCTGAGTAAGGTAGACCAGGCTTCATGAGATGTATTGTCATTGACAATAAGTCCGGCAATGAGGGAAGAGAGGGTACCCGTAAGAGCATCAAGTATGAGTTCATCTTGGCGATACTATGTCGAGTAGGTGGTGTTGGGTCGAGAAGTCGTGTCGACGGTAATTGTCTCAGGTGGAGAGGGGTAAGTGCCATCGAGGAAGAAAAACAATTGAATTCCATTCATGAAGGCATGAACCTGAAAACACCATTGACGAAAGGTAAGGGTATCCTTAAGTTGGATGTAGATGTTGAATGTGACGAGAGTGAGAGGTGAAGATGGATCATCCGGGTTAGCTAGTTGGAGTTGAGTAGACAACAGGGTAAAGGACGAAAGGAAGAAGAAACAGACGGCTTAGGGGTCGTTTACAAGGTGTGAGAACTGCGAATCGTTTGTTTTGAACGTGTGGTCGTGAGGATCGTATTAGACTCGTGATACCATGTAAAGGATTGATTAATATTGTGATTTATTGAATTGAGTAAATTAGAATTAATATAGACCTTGTGAAATGCACGATATGTATAGAGGTTACTTTATAGTGCATTATACTAATAAATTTTAGGGTTAATTGATAAAAATAATCCAAGCTATTACTGACCCGCTGAAAATAACCTAACCTAGTCATTATCCCATATTAATCTAACCTATACCTTCATTTAACTTTAAACGCCTTAAGAGAAAGGCAACCTCTTCAGCAAGTCACCCTTTATCTTAAGTCATTCTAAATCACCAATTTAGTCTTTTACATTTCTTAATGCCTTCATCTTCCTTCATATTCATCTTCATCCGCATTTACTTTTCATCAGTCACC
Source organism: Heliosperma pusillum (assembly GCA_022085475.1). NCBI lineage: Eukaryota > Viridiplantae > Streptophyta > Magnoliopsida > Caryophyllales > Caryophyllaceae > Heliosperma > Heliosperma pusillum. The sequence continues at coordinate 11,428 of JAIUZE010012846.1, read as the reverse complement.
TACACTCTTCAAATTCAACCTTCGACCCTCAAAATCCTCCTCATTTTTTTTTACGTTATTAGCTATCTTGTATGATTCACAAACAGTTAATAGATGACTAATCCTGTAATCCATAAAGATCACAACTTTGACTTGACAATTACAAATGGACAATAACCCATAAACAATCATTTGCAAAACATAAGAACACTTGCCTTTTAAATAATATCCAGTTACCCAAACAACAATCAAATAAATAAAAATAAAACTTTTCCCCTAAATTGAGTATCCACAAAACTCCTAAAAGAATAGACCAAAAAATGACGATGTAAACTAAAGAACCCAAAAAACCAGTCACTACCATAACATCAAATTACCAATAGTCAATCAAAACTTGAAAAAAACATACAATCAAAAATTGGAGATTAAAAACTAGTTTCCATCAGTAACCTACAATCAATCCGCCACAATCAACAAAAAACCAGTCAAACACAAATATTTTATCAAACCCAAAAAAAAATCAAGTAACCGAGGACAATCAATGAAAATTCAATCAAAAACACACATATTTATATTATCAAAATCACAGAAGAGGGAAGAACGAATCTAAGAGAAAAATGAGGCGGAGAGTGTGACTGAGGGATTCCAGTGTAATGATGATTTACAAATTTGGGAAAATTAAGAAGGTGAAGATGAAAAAGGTAGAAGATGAAGATTATATGAAGAGGAAAATGAAGGTAACCTGCAAATAATTGAAATAACCGGTTATAGCAGGTAAGTAGGAGAGAGAGACCATTGTAAGATAAATAAAGGTATAGGTTAGATTAATATGGGATAATGACTAGTTTGGGCTACTTTGAGCGGGTCAGTAATAGTTTGGATTATTTTTATCAATTAGTTTTTTAGAATTCTTAATGATTTGAGAAAAATAATTGAAAAAACAAAACTAATTAAAAAGCTAATACCATTTTGATATTTTAATGAAAACAGTTTTTTTTCTTACCATGAATCAAATCGTATTATTTTATAAATTTCACAAATTAGTTAAAATAGTTTTTTTTGTTATAAAGCTAGTAACAATTTATAATTTTGTTCTATACGAAGTCTATAGTTTATAGTTTAATGAAAAGAATATAGTTTTACTTTGATGAAAATTTATACTTTAATGAAAATATTATATCTTAATGAGATAACTCTTCAGTTTGTTCCCTTACTTAATGTTTCATTTGGAGGGAATATTATTGGATAAACTTATTCTTTTTTTATAAGAATGATAGTTTACATGGACTTCTATTTGGACGAAACTATTATCTTATTCTAATGTTAACAGTAGACTAAAATCTAGGAGTTACAAAGACTAGGTACATAACAACTTTAACAAACAAAGCTAACAATAGGAGAAGTCTAAGGAGAGATTTGAGAAGTTAAATCTTGACTTATATGACTCGGTTTAGAGGGTTGAGAACTTGACTCGGTTAGTGTACGTAGCTTGAGACGATATCTTATCTTTAACACAGAAACCCCTTTTGGTGAGCAAAATGGAGGTGGAGGGATTTGAAGCCCTCAATTTACCTCTTTCAAGCACAATTATTTTCCGTTCAGCATAGTGAAGATTTGAGGGAAAAATCATCTCCTGCATTCTCCCTCCCCTCCCCTTCCTTTCCCTCCAATTTTTATTTATTATCAAACTGTAGATACCCGTATCCGTCGATACTGGCATTTGTAGAAATCCTGCTAAACACCCAATGATGATAGGACGACATGTATTTCTCGTTCGACATCGTCATTATTTGTGGTCCATTTTATGATATGGAATGAGCGTCGTCATTTTATTTTAAATGAAATTTAAAACTGATTTCCGTCTCGAATAGATTCATTTTTAATTCATTTTAAAAATTGAGTTTTCATTTATTTCACTGAAAATATAAAAAATGTTTTTCTAAACCCGACTTGAAAAATCAACTTTGAATTCTTTCATTTTACCGTCTCATTTTGTTTAAAATGATGTTTTAAAACAAGTATTTATACTCGGTTTTACGACGATCTTTTGAGCTTGTTTAATTTGAAGTCATTTTGTGCTCGATCTTTGATGCAATTTTGATCCAAACTCTCCCCCTCCTAGTCTAGTTATCAAACCCCACTACGAACAGTCCTTACCCTTTGATTTTCGTGCTCAGTAACCCCTCCGCCCCTCCCCCCCCAATCGAGCCCAAGCCAACCCTTTTTCCCCTTGTCCTACGCGCCAATCTAGCCCACAAAACAAGCTCAAAACCAATCCAAATTGACTACCAATTAACCCTAACCCATTCCCCTACTATCATACCCATGTTAGGTGCATTTCCCACCAAGAAAATACCCCCCAAAACCCTAGTAAGAACCGAAATTGGCAGCCAACACAAACACTATGAAAATTGCAACCACTACAAGAAATCTTGTTTCAGGCGACTGTATTAAGGCGACCGAAAATAGTCGCCAAATTGGCGACTGAAACAATACTGCAGGATTTTATAAAAAAAAATCGGGCGACTGAAATCAGTCGCCAAATTGGCGACTGAATAGGCCATTTGGCGAGTGATTTCAGTCGCCAATTTGGCGACTACCATTTCAGTCGCCAATTGGCTATTATTCCAGAAATCGCAAATCATCCGCACACTTTCTTACTTTACCAAATTTCTTCAATCAACCGAACAAACCCCAATCCCTCTACAAAACCGACACCACCACTACTCCACTCCGTCAACCACCACTCCGACCACCACTCCAACACTAGCACCACCGGATCTTTGTGCTCTCCTTATTCTTGTGTTGCTTTGTTTGTTCTAATTGGTGAAGGTATATTTGTTCTAATTTCAATCCTTAAATTAATTTAGTTTGTTTGTTTAATTTGTGATTCCTACTAGTATTTAGTTGATTTTATATGTTTATATAAACATTTGTGATGATTATTGGTTTTAGATGTTAAATGTTTGGTGTAATTTGAATCCTTAGATTAATTGGGGGTTTTTGGTAATGGTATTTAGTTGATTTTATATGTTTATACTAGTATTTAGTTTTTGATGATTTGATAGATTTATTGTAAAGATTTGTGATGTTTATTAGGTTTTTAGATGTTATTTAGTTAGGGTTTGGTGAAGTTTGAATTAGTGTTAGTAATTGTAATTTTTATTAGTGTTGTTAGTATTGGGGTTTGATTAGTGGTAGTGTTGTTGATATTATTAGTGTTGTTAGTATTAATTTTGTTGGTATTGTTAATTTTGATTTGGGTTAGTGTTGTTAGTAATGCGGTTTTGATAATTTTCATGATTTGTGTTAGTGTTGGTAGTATAGGGGTTTTGGTTAGTGTTTTATACTCTATCTCAGACTTGGGATAAACATAGCCTTAAGATGGGTGGTGGAAGGTTGGTGTTTTTTGGGTATGGTGGCGGTTAGTAATTGGGTGGGTGGCTGCGGCGTGGGTGATGGTGGTGGGAGGGTTTGACTATGTGGGTATTGGGGTTCGTGTTATCCTCTTAGATCGATAGCCAAACAATAAGTTAAAGTTATATAATTAGTAGATACAACTTTTTTTCAAGAAGAAATAGTATCTAGCGGGTTTATGTTGTCTCCACCTGATGAGGACATTTATGAGAATGGAAATGAAGAGGGTGAGGATTTAGCAAACGAGGATGGTGATGGTCAAGTTGACGGTGATGGTGGTGGTGATAGTGATAATGATAATGAATCATATGGTGATGATGATGATGACGAATTTGATGATGATAATGATTAATTGGGTAAAGATATATTTATATATATTTTAATTTAGTTTTTTTATGTTATTTGATGTTTTTTTTATGTTATTAACAGTTTATGTTTATGTTTTTTTTTTATGTTATTTACCGTTTCTAACAATTTGAATATTTGTGTAATTGTAGATGGCAGAAGGTCGAGGTAGACAACGTGGCAGCGGTTCAAATAGATGCCATAGTACTTCTTCAGTCGACGAGGAGGAGATGGAGGTTATTGATCAGCAGAGTCCGGTGGTCGAGGAATCGACCAATGACGATGAGTCCTCGGATCAGACATCGGAGATCCAGTTCACCTCGGAAGGGAAGATGATACTTGATCCCGCGGGTTTTTGGTAAGACAACGACCAATGTCTTTAATTTATTAATTTATAATTATATTACATTATTTAACACAAATGCATACTATTCCAAAATAATATATATATGTATATATTATTTTTCAGGTTTTCGTCTCAAATGGTTGTACGAGGTTGTACTCAAATTACAAAGATGAAGATGACGGGGGTTGCTCCTACTTGTTGGACCAAGGCTACATCCACACAAAAAGAGGAATGGTTCAATAATTTTAGGGTATATTTTTGTTTATATTTTGTTATATTATAATAATTATCAATTAATAATTTATTTTACTAATACTTACCTTTTAAATTGTAGAAAACATTTGACTGGCTAGCGGGATTAGAGTATATTGTACGCCAAAGGTACAATGAGACATGCACCAGACGGTTAAGGGACAACATGTATAAGGTTGTCAAGAGGAAGAAGGAGCCGGAGCATATGAGAGGTATTAATATTTTTTTTGTTATTTGTATATAGTTATAATTTAACACATTTTATCATATTTTATAATACTAATTTAAATTGTAGGTGGTGCATATGAAGAAATCCTTAAATATCGTGAAACTCCGGAGTTTCAGGCTAAGTCGGCCCAGGCATCTACAAATAAAAGAGGAGGAAAGAAAGATGGAGCGGCTGAGCCTTCATATCACGGAGGATCTTGATCTTTCTTGGACCTAGTTTTGGGTGTAAGTTATAATTTCCACTTTTTCGTCCATTTGAAAATTATAACTTAAATTCTTTTTATTATTAAAATCTTCTTATACAAGTCTTTAATTTCTTCTTTTAGAAGGGTAAGAAGAAAAAAGCTAGCACGCCCACGGCTCTGGAGCTCTTCCTTGACACCCATTCCCGACTACAAGACAATAGAAGATATTGGATAAAGCCAAAAGATAAGGAACTATATGTAAGTTTTAAACCATTTTTGGATTTTTACAATAAGTTCATTTTTTTGAATGTTTAACAAATTTTGTAGCTGCTTTTAATAACAATGTTTATATTTTGTAGGAAGCATTTTGCGCCGAGAAAGTTAGGCATCCCGAGAAATCCGATAACAAGATTTGGTTCGACTTGGTTAAGGGTTTCAAGAAGGGGAATGTGTACGGAGTTGGCTCGGCTAAGGACGTATTTTACGAAACTCCAAGGGGAAGAATGCCTTCCAGCTCAAAACAAACCTACGAGCCGGGAGTCGTAGGAAAACTCCAAGCCCAACTTCACGAAGAAAGAAGAAAAAACGCCGAAAGGGATGAGGAACTCCGGATAATGAAAGACAAATTTAAGGCTTGGGAAACCATGTTCGACAACTGCAACCAAGGTCCGCCTCCCTTTCGGCGAGGTTATGATGAAGGCAATGGAGGTGGTGGTATGCAAGCCGAAGCCAATATGACCCTTGGCTTTTGATATTAGTTTAGAAACTTGTTAATTGTGGTTGTTTAAACTTGGTTTTGTTAACCTTTAAGAAGATTTGTAAACTTGAGACAATTTTCTTGATATATATGAGGATGTTCGTTTCTCATCGTGTTGTTGTAAATGTGTGAAATTGTGGTTATTTTTATTGTACTTGCAGGTATGGTATGGTAATGAAATGGCAGGATGAAAATAGAATTTTTCGTGCAATAAAACAGGTGTTTTGGCGACTGAAATGTTCATTTGGCGACTATTTTCAGTCGCCAAACCCCCTGTATTTTTACAAATTAAAATGACTTTGGCGACTGATTGGCGACTGAAATCAGTCGGCAAATTGGCGACTGAATGGTGAAGTTGTCGCCAAATTGACGACTGAAATCAGTCGCCAAATTGGCGACTACTTCACCTTTCAGTCGCCAAATTGGGCGACTGATTTCAGTCGCCATTTTGGTTATTTGGCGACACTTTTTTCAGTCGCCAAATTGGCGACCGAAATTAGTCGCCCGAATTTTATTTGGCGACTAATGTTTGCGACTGAGTCTTGGCGACTGATTTCAGTCGCCAAATTCATTTTAGCGACTGAAATTAGTCGCCAATATCGGTCGCCTGAATGTTGTTTTCTTGTAGTGAACTTCCTCCTTAAAACACTACTTAAAATCCTCCAAACTCGTATATATAAACACAACTAAGCCTCCATTAATAACCCTTTGAAGCCTCCTACACCTTACACCACAAGAACAAGTCGAAACCTGTTAAACTATAAAGATGAATATTGATGTAAGTAGAGAGAAACAAGAGAGAGAAGTAAGAAAGTGTAATTGTAACACCCGGAAATGTACCCTATTTTTCTAGTAGAAATATTTTACGAAATCTTTTTAGCAAATTTAAGTTTTAATTTAGGATTTAATGTTTCGAGTCGAATTTAGAATTTCCGAGTTCGTATTTGGAATTTCCGCGAGATTCCATGAGAATCCCGTCTTAAGGCGAGTTTGACTTTTTGTTGACTTTTCCTTACACAACTCACACTCCCTCCCTTAACCTATTTTTCATTCAACACAAACACAACTTACTTCTTCCTTAAGAAAAGATCAAAACTCTTGCCTCCATAGCTTTTTCGATCTTTGAATCATCCTAGCTCATTCGTTACTTGCTAGAATTCACGTAAGTTCGTCTCATTCTTCTCCCCTTACCTTCCTCTATCCGTATTGATATTAAAATCATCGTCTTTCTCGCTTTTCAAACTTTCCGTCTTTCTCAAGCTGAATTTTATTCATCTTTTATGATCTATTTGTAGGTGGTGACCTCCAAGATCCCGACAAAGACTATTTTCTAATTGAAGAGGAGCTTGACGATTAGTAAAGACGCTTAAAAGTAACGGTGAAGGGTTACTCGATATCATTTACATGTTTTACATGCTTATATGCTAGAAATCGTATTAGAATACGATTAGTAAGTTTAGGAATCATGTTATGGATGATGATTGTTGTTATTTGATGATTGTTGTTGATGAATATTGATTGTTGATAGTTATTAGAAATGAATTATGAGAATTGGAAATGATAGGATTGAATTTATGTTGAAGGCTCACGAGTGAATTGGTAACACATCTCACGGTCGTGAAATACAAGTCACAGTCGTGACTTGTGCAGTTTCACTGCACTGACCCCTTTTCGTAAAATGATCATATCTCCTTCGTTATTTGCTTGTTTTGGGCGTGTGAGAACCCGTTGGAACCGTAAGAGGATAAGCTATCACCTCCGTTTGGAGTTTTTGCATTTTCATGTCTAGAACTCTAGTTATGACCGTTTTAAGTGGACCCTTGTTTTCGTTGGTTTCCAAACAACGTTGTTTTGGAGAGGTGATCTATGTTTGTATTCATTATGCTTCATAAACTTGTTCTAATGCTTATGTATCATGTATTGACTCATGTTTATCATATTGAAACTTATATGATTCCCTATTCTCATGTTTTGTGACGGTTTTTGGTATGTTCCCACTTTGAGTCGGTTTTTACAAATGATACGGTTTGAGCACTATTTTGTCTTGTGCTTTGTACTCTCATTCCCTTGGCTACCTTCCCGTTCGTAAGTCTGGAATGTCGGAACGGAGAGGTATCCTACTGCTTAAATGCATGTGTTAGTGGGCATACGATGACGTTGTTGGGAGTTGAACGCTATGCGTTGATCGACCCGGCCGTCAAATGTTGTGTACTTGCGAGGTGGTGTTATTTGCATGTAGCGTACCGCTTTTTATGAGGCTTGAGCTCTTTTCCGCCTCTTTCGTGAATTGATCTACCGAATTTGGGGTACTCGGCGTCATGTGATTGACCGAGTCTTGGATGCGAAACGTGTATCGCCATGTAGAATCGCAACAGTTTATCGAGAGTCTGGCCAGATTTACGACTACAGCAGACTGGATATTTAGATCGGTCGTGCTACCAGGAGAGAAGTTAGGAAGTTAGTCTACATCTACGAAATGTTTATCGTGTATGCGTTCAGGGAAGGTTTTACTCCCGTGGATGCCCATAATCATACTTGTCTTGTACACGATGTTAGTGCGTTTCATTTACCGTGAGAGATGTCGTCGTGTCGTCGTCTTTGAATGCGTGATTTCATGATATTATTCATGGTCATTGCATGATTGTACACCGTCAATGTCTTGGTTCGTGAATGGATGATAATATGTTGGATTTACTGTGATAATCGCATGACTTGACTTGGTTTGTCTGTCGAGTCTCAATCTTATCAATCTTATACCGCTAACGGTGAGATGCAAGCCCTAGTGAGCGTATTCGGTTGCCTAAGAGTGTCTCCCCCGAGTCTTTGAATAACATGATGGTTTCGGATTTGATTTCCATATGATCTTATCATTATATATTGGATTGCCTATCTATTCTTATCGTAACTCACATGGATATCTATATATGCATGATTTTACTTTTGGATTTCCTTATATGTACGTTTAATGTGATATGGCTGGGAGAACCCGGAGTTACTCCCCACTGACTGTGGCGTTCATGTTTTTCATGAATGAACAGGTTGCTTGCATTGGATGGCTTTTTGCTTTGACTATTTTGGGTTCGGGTGTGAGCTAGCGGGCGTTGTCCCTGGAAGTTTCACCTCTAGACGATTTAGCTAGTTTTGCTAAACACTTGTTCTTTGTTAACATTTTGAGAGACACCGTCTCTTTGTTATTTTCCGCACTTAGTTTGTAATATTTTGACACTCCTCGTTTTATTTTGCTTGCATGTATAAAAGTTTTTAAAACTTCACATTTCCGCTATATATTTCACATGCTTGTTTGTTTTATATTTCCGCATTCGCGAGGTGTCACAGTGGTATCAGACTTATCGCTTCGAGCACACACGGTGAACCCCAACTTAAACTACTTGACATTCAACTTATAAATGAGAGTTGGGTAGAAGTTAAGGACTTTACTTGGTAGTCTATTTGTTTATGATAATTGATAGGAGTAACTTAATTTGTTTTTGTTTCTTATGAAGATGGTTAGACCACGATTAGCTGAGAATGTTATGATGGAAGCTCTTGCTCAAGTGCTGAAAAATCAGCAAGATGCCGCTCTAGCTAATGCCAACCAAGTCCCCCCTAGAAGGGAGGATAACCATCAAGGTGGCTACGCATGGGTAGCTGGACAAATTGCCAGGAGTAAGATCGTACCATATGGTGGAGAGCCGGATCCTACGGAGTTATCCGATTGGTTCCGTGAGATGGAGAAGCAGTTCGATCTATACCAAGTCCGGGAAGAGGACAAGGTGAGGATCGCAAAGCATTTCTTGGTAAGGGAAGCCGACAACTGGTGGGCTATCACTAGTGCCACTGCTGTTCTTGAAGAGAATTTTAACTGGGCTTGTTTTAAAGCTTTGGTGGAAGGTAGATTCTATCCTAAAGAGCTTAAACAACAAAGGCTCAAGGAGTTCATAGATTTTAAACAAGGCAACCTATCAGCTCAAGAGTTTACTACGGAGTTTAATAAGCTTGCGCATTTTGCGCCGAGGCTTATCCGAGATGATGAAGACCAAGCATTCTATTATCGTAACAAGTTGAGTGCCGTTCTGCAAAGTAAGGTGAAAAGGAATACCATTTCCTTTGGAGATCTTTATGATGATGCCTTGTGGGCCGAGAATTCAATGAAGGCTATTAGAGATGAAGCTTCAATGAATAATCCCTCTCCTTCTTATGCTCCTAGGCCGAATGATTTTGGGAAGAGACCGTTTATTCCGTCTCCTTCTAATTCTTATGCTAGCAAGAGGAGATTTAATCCTCCTTCCAATGCCTACACAAGGAATCCTGCTCCTTTTATTCCTAGAGCTTCTTCAAATGTGGCTCATAGGCCCTATGCTCCTCAAGCTCAACCTCAAGGTCGTTTTTGCAACCGGTGTAGACTTCCTCTACACCCCGGTAGATCTTGTAACAACCGACCTTATGTTTGCTACTTTTGTCAAAAGGGTGGTCATCGTTACGAGGATTGCCCCGATCGAAAGTTGCCTCCTCCTCCTCCTAAACCTAAGGGTTCCATCTTTGTCATGAGCCGTGCTGAAGCCGATGCTCATCCCGAGATCATTACGGGTATGTTCTCAATTTTAGAGCAACCGTGTCTTATTCTTTTTGATACCGGTGCTTCTATGTCTTTTGTGTCATCAACCTATGCTAGTAAATTATCTATCAAGCCTACATCTAGTGAGGATACTCCCATATCCTTACCATCCAGAGATATTATCTCTTGTTCTACTCTTTATCCAAATGTACCAATTTCAATTTCGGGTTCTATCTTTCCCGCAAATCTCCTTAAGTTTCCTCTAGGAGAGTTTGATATTATATTAGGTATAGATTGGTTAGCTATGTATCATGCTAGGTTCGAGTGTCGTGACCAAAAGATTTATTTAAAGAGTCCTTTAGGGGTTAGAATAACCTATAAGGGATCTCATCCCCGTAAAGGTGTGTCTTTAATTTCCGCTTTGAAGTTGGTAAGTATGGTTAGAAAAGGTTACCAAGCATTCTTGTGTGTTGTGACTTCTTCAAATACCTCTTTGCCAAGTATTGAAGATGTGCCTATTGTTCGAGATTTCATTGATGTATTCCCAGAAGATTTGCCCGGGATTCCTCCCGAGCGTGATGTTGAATTCTCTATTGATCTTGTACGTGGTTCTGGACCCATTGCCAAAGCTCCTTATCGTATGGCTCCGTCCGAATTGAAAGAATTAAGGAAGCATCTAGATGATATGATTGAAAAGGGTTTTATTCGACCAAGTGCCTCTCCTTGGGGTGCTCCAGTTCTTTTTGTGAAGAAGAAAGATGGTTCGATGAGACTTTGTATTGATTATCGTGAATTGAATCGGATTACAATCAAGAATAGGTATCCTTTACCAAGAATTGAAGATTTATTTGATCAATTAAAGGGTGCTTCTACTTTTTCAAAGATTGATTTGAGATCCGGTTTTCATCAAATTCCGGTAAGAGATGTTGATATTCCAAAGATCGCTTTTAGTACGAGGTATGGTCATTATGAGTTCAAGGTAATGCCATTTGGATTGACCAATGCTCCTGCTATCTTTATGGATCAGATGAACCGCACATTTAGTGAGTATCTTGATAAGTGTGTGGTGGTATTCATTGATGATATTCTTATTTTCTCCAAGTCCGAAGAAGAGCTTGCTATTCATTTGAGGATTATTTTGGTTGTTCTTCGTCGGCAGAAGTGGTATGCTAAGTTCTCTAAGTGTGAATTTTGGTTACCTAAAGTGTCCTTTCTTGGGCATGTGATTTCTAATGAGGGTGTAATGGTGGATCCTTCTAAAATTGAAGCTGTGGTGGATTGGAAGAGTCCGACTGATATTAGAGAGATTCGAAGTTTTCTTGGTTTAGCTGGTTATTATCGAAGATTTGTCAAGGATTTCTCTA
>JAIUZE010012845.1:0-13948 GCA_022085475.1 Heliosperma pusillum | reverse complement strand
ATATCTTCACCTTGAGAAGAGGATAATTTAAAAAGCGAGAAAGACGATGATTTTAATATCAAAACGGATAGAGGAAGGTAATAGGAGAAGAATGAGACGAACTTACGTGAATTCTATCAAGGAACGAAGGAGCTATGATGATTCAAAGATCGAAAATAAAGAGGGAGGCAATGTTTTGATTGCTTAAGGAAGAAGAAATGTATTTGTGATTGTGTAGAATGAATATTAGGTTAAGGAGTATGAGGGAGTATAAGTAAAGGGTGAGTCGGAAAAGTCAACGAAAGTCAAAGGCGGCTCAAAAGTCAAGAAAAGTCAAAGACAACTTAAAAGTCAAGAAAAGTCAAAGACAACTTAAAAGTCAAGAAAAGTCAAAGACGACTTAAGACGGGATTCTCATGGAATCTTGCGGAAATTCCAAATACGAACTCGGAAATTCTAAATTCGACTCGAAACTTTAAATTCCAAATTAAAACTTAAATTTGCTGAAAAGATTTCGTAAAATATTTCTACTAGAAAAATAGGGTACATTTCCGGGTGTTACACCTTATGTTACATTACTGCATTGGAGGAGGAAAAAATTTCAAGAGGGGTTGTTTTTAACCTAATCGGGAGTTCCTCCGAATGTCATCTGGATAGGCTTTTTTGTTGATGCAGCTTGGAAGCCCTCTTTAGCTTCGGGTTTTGGATGGGTTCTTAAAAGGTTTGACGGTCCGCAAATCTCTAATTTCAGATGTCATGTGTTCTCTCAATCCTCGGAACAAGCGGAAATTAAGGCTATTATGGAGGGGATGAGATGGGCTGTTTCCAATGGTTTTTTTCATGTGCTCATCCTTTCCGATTGTTCAAGGGCTATTTCTCAGATTCTGAAGCTTTCAAAGCCGGATGTCAGAAACAGACGACTTCTTGAAGAAATTGATTCTATTAGTGTATCCTTTCATTGTCTTTGCATTAGTTTTGTCCCGCGCTCTTGTAATTTAGTGGCTCATTCCCTTGCGGTGAGAGCTATTAAAATGTAAAACGCTATCCTTTACTTCTGTCAAAAAAAAAAAAAAAAAAAAACTTTTGGTTGTAATTGGATATTATTGACTTGGTTTTCAACCCAAGTCACTCGGTTTATGAAACTTTATCATTCTAAAACTTGTCATTATACTCTACTTGATCTAATAACATAAATTATATCGACTCAAATTGATCATATAAGTATTATGATGATTGGATCATTATAATAAAAAGCTAAGAATTCGATTCTCACTTTGAAAGATCAATTGCTAAGTCAAAATTGAGTTATTGAACTCAAAATAGGGAATCTACCAAACCAATTGGCCATACCACTTATGAAGAAAGTAAATGACATGAATATAAGTTCAACTATTTAGCTCTTATAGAACTAGTCTATATTAAAGCTAAGATTCGATGTCTTTACAAAGAAGTCTTTGGTAGATCACTTAAGGTCATGTTGTGATACTTCTACCTCCCTCACGAGTATGAGTACAAAATTGTTTGTGGCTCATAAGGCTATCTTTAAAGAAAATAATTGTATTTTTACAGATAGAGTGGGAGAAAATAAGCCACAACGAAAACCTAGTTAGGAACTAGTGAGAAAACCAAAAGAAAATGTTCTTAGGTTGGACTCAAGACTAGTGAGGAGACCAAAAGAAAGTGTTCTTAGGTGAATCCTTAGACTAGTGACGAGACCAAAAAATTATGATCTATGAAGTGGAAGTACCTAGAAATTTTAAAATTTGATTTTCTAACATAAGAAACTTATGAAACTATATGGAATCTATGCAAAAGAAAATGTTTTATTTCGAGTTGTCCAATTGTAGTTGCATGGATAGACATGTAGATGTCTACAAAAGCCAAGTTAATGCGTAACTAAGCTTAGATCCAAATCATCGATGAAATACCTCATAATAGGTGTGTACAAGATACACATCAAAACCACATGTCCAAATAGGGATTTGGAATAGGATGTGTACATGGCACTAGCCTATTGTATGTATCTACCTAGAGGTTATGATGATCTTTTCTATTATAAGATATAAGAAGGGTTTCACTCGAATTGTCGAAAAGTCATGTATAGACATGAAATTCAGTGGGAGTTAAAGTCATGTATATACATGAAGTTAAGTGGGAGTTTAAGTTATCATGTAAAGACATGAAGTTCAGTGGGAGAAATTATTTTCCACGTGAATGACGTTTCGCTCATTAAGAGTGACATATTCATATTACCTTTTTGAAAGGAGTGGTTGGATTTTAATGTTGGATGAAAGAGGGCAACATGTATACTAAAATCAAAATCTATTGTGGAATAGAAGATTTTAGCTTGACATTTAAAAGGTATCTTATATCGATAAGATCCTTAATCTATTCAACAAGTTAAATAGGTTTTTCATGTTGATGAAAGTGGAATCACTATGAAAGGGTCATAGTCATCCACTGAACCTAAGAGTTGTTGATCACATGAGACCGATCATGTATGCCATTACATGCACATACCTAAATGAATTGTATGCTGCGAGCATGACAAGCCTAAAACAAAACAATCCACATGAGAGTCATTGGATAGCCTACGAGAACATCCGTAGAGTTCTCGAGGCGAACTAGAGATACACTCTTATGTTTGGTGGAGAAAATTTGGATATATGGTAAAAGTTATACAACCCAAATTCCCAAACTTATAAAAGGATTTATCGAACTCGTAGGCGTACTTTTGTTATAAAAGAAGCGAATATCTAAAAGGATGATTGAAGAGTCAATCATCATAAATTTTACAAATAGAGACCTAGTACATTATGATGAGGATAAGATGGCATACAAGGATCTACTGTAGATCCTTACACCTAAATACCTATCAGTTATCATGATAACGAGTGTGAGCTTCTTTCAAGTTAAAGAGCCCAACACTAGATAGAGATCTACACATGTACATAGATGAATTCATGTTATTAGGAATAACGTTGGATGGAAGGAAAAACAATTAACAAGGTTGGAATAAATGAATATATGGTATATTCACTACCCAAGCCTTTATTGCTTTTAATAAGATCGTCATGAATTGTCATGGACGAAATATACTTTAGATTATATGATATAAAGCAATAACATTGTGTTGATTGTTCATATATGATAATCACATTTATCGTTTGAGTTTCATAAACTCGGTTTTGTGCTTTGTTATATCCAAATGGATTGTAGAGACAATTTTGGGACTCCATTAAAGTGGACTGGATTAACATAGCATTGGCCCCTAGTTGCTTATATGAGGTAATGTCTCCAATTGACTAGAGTGTGATGCGATTGATGACAAGTTCAAAGTGTCATAGGGTCATAAGGGATGACCAATCGATCACATAGACAGACTGTAAGGGACAATCTGTCGGGCAGTGACAGCTTAAAGAGTTCTGGCAACTCTTGTAGCCTGGTCGTAGCAAGAGCTACTAGTATTCTTTTGAGTCAATTCTTTGACTAAAGACTGTTCGCCTAAGGTGGCACACTTTCAGAGTGACTTTGATTTATGTTACACGACCTTCGTAACTGGGTCAAATGAGCATCTTTTGGGTCATAATGAGCTGTGGCTATTCGAAGGGAATAGTGCGATAGGAATTGTCCACCCCTTGTCAGGGTTGTTTTAAATCTCAAGGCCACTCGAGGAGGAGTAAGCTGAAAATGCGTGGCCACGCTCAGAAGGTATCTATGGTAGATAATTCCGGTCAGACTGTTACTCTCCAGATCGAGGAAACCACTCTTGATACGATCATATGCAAGTACGACCTGCAAGACACCTTGCATTGAGTGGGAGATTGTAATAGGACAAGAGAATTGGTGACGCACACTTGTCTCGGACAAGTGGGAGATTGTTGGAGTAAATGTCCACAACAATAGTGCGATCACATAATTAAATCTCAATAATAAGAACACAAAGAGATGATGAATATTATAGTCAACTGGTCAACACAAATCGGTAATGACTGGCTCAATTGAGTTTGACGTTACTGTCGTATGACGGTGGTGATCAATTGATCCCTTGAGGTCACACCTAAAGGACAATCCCCTAATCATGTACATTAATTAATTGTATAGCGATACAGATTAATTAATCCCTTAAATTGAACCAAGTTTATATTGTAAGTAAGAAATATATCTTATTGTAATATGATTAAATAAGATTGATTTTAGTAATTTAATTATTATATTACTAAGAATACATTATGTTTATGAAACATTTGAGATAAGCAAAATTGGTTGATTATAATTACAAATTGTTGTGGATTATATTAACCAAATATGAGATGACCCATTTTATTTACATGTAATTATAAAATGTGACTTAAAATGTTAAGTCTACTTTATTTGTTATGAAATTACATTTAAATTAGTTAAATGTACATTTATAAGCAAAGATTACATGTTACATGTCACATGTCATATTTGTGACAAATGACAAATTGCAAAAATAAAATGGAGACCCATTTTAAGTGGGGTGCACCGGTTTTGTAGTGTATTTTAGGGTGATTAGTTTTTGTGTATTATTCTAATTGAGAATTAGATACAATCATACACTAGACTAATACCTACACTCATCCTAATGCCTGTAAAGAACAAGTGAAAGGGACAACACCACACCCATGTGATGGGTGGGTGGCCGGTCATAGCTACCAAAATAAGAAGGATTATTTCCTTCTTCTTCAACACACAATCTCATTTCATTTTTGCATGCAATCTCCACTTCTCTCTAAAATCACTTTCTTACTCTAAAACTCAAGAAGTTTTCACATAATTTAGAGTTCATATTATAATAAAATTACTAGTGTAGTAATAGAGTTATTAGATTTATTTTAAAGGGTTATTACTAATAATACTAGTGTAGTATTTTAGTAGAGATAAAAAGGGTTGTCTTGGGTGCTACTAATAGGAGTGTTATTATACTAAGAACTTGGATTTCATCCTCATATTCATAGCTGAAGAACAATATTTGAAAGGAGTTCAAATATTGTGGCCATATTACTTCATAATCAATGTAAGAAATTGTTCTTTCCTTATCTTTTGTTACGCATGCATAAGGTCCATATAGTTTAAGAGTAAACTATTAATAATATGATATTAGAAATGTGTAATATCTAGTTTAAGAAACCTACAGAAAGACGGTAATTTTATTATCAATACGGATAGAGGACGATGAGAGGGAAAGAATAAGACGAACCTTAGTGAATTTGAGCGAGAAACGAAGGAGTAGAATCGATATTAAATTTGAGCAAATATAGAGGTTAGGGTTTTTGGTGTTTACTTGGTGTGGAAGAAGAAGATTGAATGTGAGGGTGAGTTAGGGTTAAGGGAGTATATGAGGGAGTAAGAGGAAAAGTTTATGGAAAAAGCCCATAATGTCTTAAGACGTAACTTACTCGAAATCTCGCGTAAAGTCCGAAAACGAACTCGGAAATTCTAACTAGACACGGGAAATTTAATTCTATCTAAAACTAAATTTCGCTGAAAAGTATCCGTATAATATTTTTACTATAAAACAAATATGGTACATTTGCGGGTGTTACATTTTAATTCAAGACTCTGTTCATGACAATGATCTAAGGTTTCTTCAAAATACTTAATTAAAGACTTCTTACACAATTTCTTAACCTGCTTTTTAAGTTCAAGATGACTAACCTCTTTATCATCTTCTGAATTTGATTCTGAATCAGAGATGCCGACAAGACACATCTCGGATTCGCTTTCATTGTCGCTGTCAGAAATTACGTCAAGACTGACGTTCCTCAGACACAGTTTGGCTACTTCTTCTTCCTCTGACTCGTCGTCTTCTGTGTCGAGATCTCCCCAGCAATAAGCCATCATGACTTGCTTGAACTCCTTCTTGGTTTTGTCTCATTGATTTTTGTCTTTGATTTTCTTCCATGTAGGGCAATCCTTAATCATATGATCATTGTCCCCACATTTGAAGCAACCACGACTTGAAAAAGACCCTTTTGACTCGATTGGCTTTTTATAAGATTTGTTGGTGTTATTGTTAAACGTTTTCCCTTGTGGTTTAGTAAAGAATTTTTTCTTAAAACGTCTAGCAAATAACACTGTGTCATCTTCAAGGTCCGAATCTTGTTTTTCACTAGACTCGGCTTGTAAAGCCACTTTCTTACTATTACTATCATTTGCCTCATCCTCATCAATAGTAATCTCGTGAGCCATTAGGGTTCCGAGTAGCTCTTGATAAGATAGGTTAGATAGATCTTTACATTCCTCAATTACCGTCACCTTAGGTGTAACACCCGCAAATGTACCCTATTTTTATATTAAAAATATTATACGGATACTTTTCAGCGAAATTTATATTTAATCTAGAATTAAATTTCCCGTGTCTAATTTAGTGAATCCGAGTTCGTTTTCAGACTTTACTCGAAATTCTGAGTAAGTTACGTCTTAAGGCGCTTATGGGCTTTTTCCCATGTTTTTCCACTTA
The DNA here is from genome assembly GCA_022085475.1 of Heliosperma pusillum. NCBI lineage: Eukaryota > Viridiplantae > Streptophyta > Magnoliopsida > Caryophyllales > Caryophyllaceae > Heliosperma > Heliosperma pusillum. The sequence continues at coordinate 7,482 of JAIUZE010012845.1, read as the reverse complement.
CTCCCTTATACTCCCCTTAAACCCTAAACTCCCTCATTCAACCTACTCCTTCTTCCTCACCATGTAACCACCCAAAACCTAAGCTCCATATTTGATCAAGCTCAATACCGACACTACTCCTTCGTTACTTGCTCAAATCCGCTAATTTTCATCTTAATCTTTCCCTCTCATCGTACTCTATCTTAATTGGTAATAAAATTACCGTCTTTCTCACTTTTCAATTTATCCGTCTTTCTCAAAGGTGAATTATATTCATCTTTTGTTATCTAATTGTAGGTGGAGACCTTCAAGACCTCGACAAAGACTACTACTTAGTAGAGGAGGACCTAGACGAGGATTGAAGACGCAAAACGATAACGGTGAAGGGTTACTCGATATCATTACGTGTTTTAATGTGTTTTCTATGTTAGTAATCGTATTTAGAATAGGATTAGTTTTCATAAAATGTGTGTTTGTTGATGATGGTTATTGTTTGTTGATAATGGTTCATATTAGTTGATGATAGTTGATATGTGTTGATGAATATGAATGATTCTTAGTGAAGTTTGATGAATTTCGTGTACATTTGGTCCCAGCCGGCTGACCGGCCGCTGGTCAGCTGACCGGCTGGGAAGTGGCAGATGTTATATTGTTTGTTACGTAAAAATTTTGTATGAAGTAAGTCTCAGCGGGCCGACCGGCAGCCGGTCTCCTTAACCGGCTGGGACACGCTGTATATTCATTGGTTTTCATATGTTGCATTGGTGCTAGCCGGCAGCCGGTCCACCTGACCCGCTGGCACACGCAGACTTTCTCCTTTCTTTTCTTTCTTATGTTTTCATTTATAATAATTCGCATGGTTCGTTTATCGTATAAATTTACGTAATGACTTTAAATATTCATGTTTAGAATATATGATATTCCATTCGCTTATATCGCATGTTTTGTGACGGTTTTTGATATATCCCACTTTGAGTTGGTTTTACATATGTTATGGTTTTAGCACTAATTGTTGTGCTATGAACTCTCATTTCCCCGGCTACCTCCTCGCTCGTAAGGCTGGAATGTCGGAACGAGGAGTGTATCCTTACTGCTTAATTGCATGTGTTAGTGGGCATATGACGACGTTGTTGGGAGGCGAACGTTTTGCGTTGATCGACCCGGCCGGCAAATATTGTATAATTGCGAGGTTGTGTTATTGCATGTAGCGTACCGCTTGTTATGATGCTTGTACTCTTTTCCGCCTCTTTCGTGAAGGTTGACTGAATTTGTGGTACTCGGCTTCTTTGATTGACCGAGTCTTGGATGCGAAATGTTTATCGCGTAGCGAATCGGAAAATATAATTCCGAGAGTCTGGCCAGGTTTAGACTACGACCGTATTATTATCGTCGTTCTATCAGGAGGAAATTAGTCTACATATATGAAATGTTGAATCGTGTATGCGTTCAGGGAAATGTTTATCCCGTGGATGTGATTTTATTCATACTTGCCATGTATACGGTGCTAGTGCGTGCCATTTACCGTGAGAGATGTTGTCAACGTATTCGTACTTTTGGATGGATGATTATATGATTGATTATTTGTGATCTTTGGATGACTTGGCATGGTTTGTTTGTCGAGTCTCAATCTTATCAAACTTATGCCGCTAACGGTGAGATGTAAGCCCTAGTGAGTGTATGGTTGCCTAAGAGTGTCTTCCCTGAGTCTACCTATAATATGATGGTTACGGTTTTGTACTTCATCTACCTAAATCCTTATATATATTGAATTGCCTATTTATCCTTCTCGTATTTCATATGTAAATTTATACATGTATGCTTCTACGTATGTATTTCCGTTTAAGTTCGTTATTTGTGATATGGCTGGTAGAACCCGGAGTTACTCCCCACTTACTGTGGCGTTCATGTTTTTCATGGATGAACATGTTGCTTGCTTGGATGGATTTTGCTTGTTGTATTTTGGGTTCGGGTGTGAGCTAGCGGGCGTTGGTCTTGACGAATCACCCCTAGAAGTTTATTAGCTAGTTGCTAAACAACTTTGATATTTGATAACATTTTGACAGACTGCGTCTCTTTGTAGTATATTCGATTTTAGTTTGTATATATAATTGACATTCCTCGTATTTTTATCTTAGCATGTAAAAAGTTTTAAAAACACCGTATTTTCCGCTATATTAATCACATGCTTGTTATATTTTATTTCCGCATTCGCGAGGGTTGTCACAGTTGGTATCAGAGCTTTAACGCTCCCGACGCACACACGTGAACCCTAAACTTAAACTACTTGACCTTGAAATAATAAATGAGAGATGGGTAGAAATTAAGGACTTTACTTGGTAGTCTATTTGTTTATGCTAGGTGTTAGGATTAACTTGTTTTATTTCTGTTTCTTATGAAGATGGTTAGACCTCGAGTAGTGGAGAACGTCATTCTTGAGGCTCTTACTCAAGTGCTGAGAAACCAACAAGATGCGGCTAATGCTCACGCCGAGCAAGTCCCTCCTCATAGAGAAGACAACCACCAAGGAGGCTACGCTTGGGTGGCTAGCGAGATAGCCAGAAGCAAGATTATACCTTATGGTGGAGAGCTGGACCCTACCGAGCTCTCGGAGTGGTTTCGAGAGATGGAGAAGCAATTTGACTTATACCTAGTCCGTGAAGAGGACAAGGTAAGGATTGCTAAAGACTTCCTAGTGAGGGAAGCCGATAATTGGTGGGCGATTACTAATCCCACCGCTGCTCTTGAAGCCGACTTCAATTGGGAATGCTTCAAGGCTCTTGTAGAAGGCCGATTTTATCCTAAAGAGCTCAAGCAACAAAGGCTGAAGGAATTTATTTACTTCAAGCAGGGTGACTTGTCGGCACAAGACTTCACCACACAATTTAACAAGCTTGCTCATTTTTCTCCAAGGCTCATCAAGGATGATGAGGACCGAGCTTTCTACTACCGCAACAAGCTTAGTGCTTTACTCCAAAGCAAGGTGAGGAGAAATTCTACCTCATTTGGAAAATTGTGTGATGATGCACTATGGACCGAGAACTCCATAAGGGCTATCAAAGAAGAAGCAATGATGAAGAGTTCCCCTCCTTCCTTCACTCCTAGGCCAAATTTCTATGGAAAACGGCCGTTTACTCCTTCGTCTTATAATTCTTATGCCAACAAGAAGAGATTCAATCCTCCCCCGAATGCAAATGCAAGAGCTCCCGCTCCTTTCATTCCCCGAGCTACTTCTAATGTGGCTCATAGGCCATATGCTCCCCCTCAAGCTCAAGGTCACTTATGTAGCCGTTGTAGACAACCACATCACCCCGGTCTGGCATGTTTCAACCGACCTTATGTCAGCTTCTTTTGCCAAAAGGGTGGTCACCGTTATGATGATTGCCCCGATCAAAAGTTGCCCCGTCCAATTGCCAAACCCAAGGTATCTATCTTCGTTCTAAGCCGAGCCGAAGCCGATGCTCATCCGGAGATAATTACGGGTACGTTCTCAATCTTAGAGTAACCGTGTCTTATTCTATTTGATACCGGTGCTTCTATGTCCTTTGTGTCTTCAACTTATGCTAATAAATTAACAATCGAGCCTACGTCTAGTGAGGATACTACCATATCCTTACCATCCGGAGAAATTATCTCTTGTTCTACTCTTTATCCTAATGTTCCAATCTCTATTGCGGGTACTCTCTTTCCCGCTAATCTCCTTAAGTTTCCTCTAGGAGCGTTCGATGTAATTCTAGGTATTGATTGGTTAGCATTGTACCATGCTAGATTCGAGTGTAGAGATCAAAAGATTTATTTAAAGAGTCCTTCAGGAGTTAGAATAACCTATAAGGGATCTCATTCCCGAATGGGTGTGTCTTTGATTTCCACAATGAAGTTGGTGAGTATGGTAAGAAAGGGTCACCAAGCGTTCTTGTGTTTTGTGACTTCTACAACTACCTCCTTACCAAAGATTGAATATGTACCAATAGTTTGTGACTTTGTTGATATATTCCCCGAAGACTTGCCCGTGATTCCTCCCGAGCGTGATGTTGAGTTTTCCATTGATCTTGTCCCCGGATCCTGACCTATAGCTAAAGCTCCTTACCGTATGGCTCCAACCGAATTGAAAGAGTTAAGGAAGCAGCTTGATGATATGATTGAAAAAAGGTTTCATTCGACCAAGTGCTTCGCCTTAGGGTGCTCCCGTTCTCTTTGTGAAAAAGAAATATGGTTCCATGAGACTTTATATTGATTAGCGTGAGTTGAACCGAATTACAATCAAGAATAGGTATCCTTTCCAAGAATTGAAGATTTGTTCGATCAACTAAAGGCTGCTTCTACTTTTTCCAAGATTGATTTGAGATCCGGATATCACCAAATTCCCGTTCGTGATGCGGATATACCAATGACCGCTTTTAGTACAAGATATGGTCACTTTGAGTTCAAGGTGATGCCATTTGGATTGACAAATGCTCCCGCTATTTTTATGGATCAAATGAACCGCACATTTAGTAAGTATCTTGATAAGTGTGTAGTGGTGTTCATCGACGACATCCTTATTTTCTCGAAGACCGTAGAAGAGCATGTTATTCATCTAAGGACTGTTTTGGGTGTTCTTCGTCGTCAAAAGTGGTTTGCCAAATTCTCCAAGTGTGAATTTTGGTTACCTAAAGTGTCCTTTCTTGGACATGTAATTTCTAAAGAAGGTGTGATGGTAGACCCTTCTAAAATTTTTATGGATCAAATGAACCGCACATTTAGTAAGTATCTTGATAAGTGTGTAGTGGTGTTCATCGACGACATCCTTATTTTCTCGAGGACCGTAGAAGAGCATGTTATTCATCTAAGGACTGTTTTGGGTGTTCTTCGTCGTCAAAAGTGGTTTGCCAAATTCTCCAAGTGTGAATTTTGGTTACCTAAAGTGTCCTTTCTTGGACATGTAATTTCTAAAGAAGGTGTGATGGTAGACCCTTCTAAAATTGAAGTCGTTGTTGATTGGAAGAGTCCAACAGATGTTAGAGAAGTCCGAAGTTTTCTTGGTTTAGCTGGTTATTACCGTAGACTTGTCAAGGATTTCTCAAAGCTTGCTAGACTGATGACCCAATTGTTGAAGAAAGAATCCAAGTTCGTATGGAATGAAGCTTGTGAAGCCGCCTTTCAAGAGTTAAAGAAAAGGTTGACTACCGCCCCGGTGTTGACTTTACCTGAAGATGGTGTAGACATTGATGTCTATTGTGATGCTTCCAAGATGGGATTGGGTTGTGTACTTATGAAAAGTAGGAAAGTGGTTGCTTATGCCTCGAGACAGTTGAGATTTCATGAAGTGAACTCTCCTACTCATGATTTGGAATTAGCCGCCGTGTTTCATTCTTTGAAAGTGTGGAGACACTATCTTATTGGTGTTCACTGTCGCATATTTACCGATCACAAGAGTTTGAAGTACATATTTACTCAAAAGGAGTTGAATATGAGACAAAGAAGATGGTTGGAATTGGTGAATGACTATGATTTTGAGTTGTTATACCATGAAGGGAAGGCCAATGTTGTTGTCGATGCTCTTAGTAGGAAATCCTCTCATGCTTTGAATGCTATGTGGGTATTACCCGATGATCTTTGTGCCGAGTTTAGAAAGTTGAAGTTGGAATTCGTGGAATGTGGATTTGATTATGTTGGTGCTATGGTTGCCGAACCTGTTTTTCTCCGCGAGATCCGCGAAAGCCAAGTTGATGATCTTACCTACAAGTCTATTCAAGCCAAACTTCTAGAAGGAAAAGCTAAAGACTTCAAGATTGATGACAATGGTGTCCTTAGACTCCATGGCCGTTTGTTTGTACCTAATGCTCTTGACTTGAGAAAGCGAGTTATTGATGAAGCTCACCTTTCTCCTTATTCTATCCACCCCGGAGGTGATAAAATGTATAAAGACTTGAAGCTACAATTTTGGTGGCCGAATTTGAAAGGCGATGTTGTGTCATATGTTGGAAGATGTCTTACTTGCCAACAAGTGAAAATCGAACACAAGAGACCCGGTGGATTGCTACAACCTTTGGATATTCCACTATGGAAGTGGGAATCTATTTCTATGGATTTTGTCATGGCTTTGCCAAGGACCTTTGGAAGTAAAGATGTCGTTTGGGTTATTGTTGATCGTTTGACGAAGTGTGCTAGATTCATTCCGGTCAAAGAGACTTGGAGTTTAGATCGACTAGCGAAAGCCTATGTTGATGAGATTGTTAGATATCATGGTGTTCCCAAGGAGATCATATCCGACCGAGATCCGAGATTTTGTTCGAGATTTTGGAAGGCCTTACAAGAAGCCATGGGTAGTAAGTTGTTGATGAGTACCGCATTCCATGCCGCTACCGATGGTCAGACCGAGAGGACTATTCAGACTTTAGAAGACTTGCTTAGGGCTTGTGCACTCGACTTCCAATCTAGATGGGAAAAGAGTCTACCGTTGGTGGAGTTTTCTTACAACAATAGTTACCATGCCTCGATCAAGATGACTCCTTATGAAGCTCTCTATGGAAGAAAATGCCAAAGTCCTATTTGTTGGGATCAATTGAGTGATGTTCGTGACTTAGGTACCGATGTTCTTGTTGAAACCATTGATCATGTGAAGGTCATTCGTGATAGAATGAAAGCCGCTCAAGACCGACAAAAATCTTATGTCGATGTCCGAAGAAGACCGTTAGAATTTGAAGTTGGAGATAAAGTATTCTTGAAAGTATCTCCGATGAAAGGTGTTAAAAGGTTTAGTGTAAAGGTTAAATTGAGCCCGAAATACATTGGACCCTTTGATATTGTGAAAAGGATTGGTGCCGTAGCTTAAAAGTTGGACTTGCCCCCGAATTTGAATAAAGTTCATGATGTCTTCCATGTTTCTCAATTGAGGAAGTACGTTAGTGATCCAAGCCATGTCTTTCAAGCGGAAATGCCCGAGCTTGAACCGAATCTGTCCTTTGAAGAGAAGCCAATCCGCATTCTAGATCGCAAGGATAAGAAGTTGAGAAGTAAAGTAATGCCTTTAGTAAAACTTTTGTGGAGATGTGCTAATGTTGAAGAAGAGACGTGGGAAACAGAATGTGACACCCTCAAATTTCCGGAAAGAAAAAAAAATTATTTAAATACATAAAAGATAATAAAACATATACGAAGGTGTCATAAAATAAAAAGGTCATTACAAAACGGTAATAAAATTCTACAAAAGAAATATACAAGACGGGAGACATATCTCCCGTATAAATACGGAAATAAAGAGTGTCTAATAATATACAAACTATGAACCGAATATAGGTCCAAGGTAAATACTTCGCTCGCTAGCTCGTCCATGTACCCCAAATATGCAACACCACCTGTTCGACCGCATTAAATATAAACACGGAAGCCACAGTCAGTGGGGAGTAACTCCGAGTTCTCCCAGCCACGAAATGTCGAGTTTAATTAAAACATGAATAACATAAAAGCAATGTATATGGAAATACAAAACTTTAACATATATGATATGCTTTTCATGTTATGAAA